>JAUMHN010183938.1:0-21712 GCA_032360265.1 Heliamphora ciliata
GAGAACCATGGTTGTGGGTTTGGTGTTGGCCTTCGGTTAGGTCGAGTTATGTAGGTTTGTTGATCGTGTTGGCGCGTATGGGCATCGTGGGTCCAGGTGTGTGGATGTCGGTTTACATGATGGGTGGCGTCGTGGTGTGAGGTTATATGTGGCTATGTTCTTTTATAACTGGCTTGTACCTTTTTAACTCTGTTTATTTATGTACGGAACATGTAAGTGAATTATATAAGGTGATATCATTGTGTAACGTGGTTTATTCTTTAAAACCTAGAGTTTATAGGCTTGTGACGTGATTTGTGGAATGTCGTGTTGATACATAGTTATATGCTTTAAATCCTGGTTTAGGTTTGCATATGTGTATAAAATAGATTAAATGAATCTGTGATCCAGTAGATGTAGATCCTGGTTGATGATGCACGTGTGCGTGTGTGGGTGTATGAGGTAGGCTGCAAAAGCCAGTGTATGAGGTAGGCTACGAAGCCAGTGAGTGCGCTCTATCGGTTGAAACGAGGTCCGGACGAGGCACGCGTGCGTGTGTTTCATGGATTGCATGTACTGCATATTGGGACGGATAGACCAATTTTCTTAAAACTGTATTAACGGCCTGCGGGAGTGGTAATACTAGAATCGTTTTCAAGGCTCTGATGAGTAAAACAAAAACATGGTTTTTATCCTCACTTTCCCTTGCATGTGAAATTGCTTTTAATAGCTTGAAAGGGAGTCAAAAACTGTACCTCATTTTCCTAGCATGTTTAGCTTATACTGCACTTGTTGTTTTGAATCTGCTGAGCCTTGGCTCACGGTGTGGGATTTGCTTTTCTTCAAGTACCGGTCACGCAGGTTGATCAGGAGGTGTGGGAGAGATGGAAGAGCTGTACTCTTCCTTTTTATTAGCTTTTTACATGTATGCTTATAACATGTTTTTTGGGCATTGGAGCCGTGTAATGTTGCCGTTTGGCATTTATATACAATGCATGTATGGTTTATATTGAGAGTGTATTCTCGGGTTGGGTATCATGTTTGGTTTTTTTATGAGTGTTTCACGTGACCCAGAGTTTGGGGCGTGACATCTAAGCTACAGAATTCGTAGTCTCCCGTAATCCAAGGCTTGTAGGTTAACTAAACCTAGGCTCTGATTCCAAACTGTGACACTCCATCTTCCAGGCACGTCGGGACATACATAAGTATAAATAAAGAGAATATTCTAGCCATTCGTTCATATTTACATATCATAAATATTACATTATTAAGAGTTTTAAACAGTTCAAAAGTACAAGCATTTACAGTTTCACAATAGATTTGCAAAAATTATAATATGTGCCGGGAAACTGAACAAAAAGAAACAAAAAGAGAAGACTTGAATCTTTAATAAGCATCGCCAAGATGCAAGTGTGATAATGTCTATGGTGTACAATATGCACCTCAAGTACAGCAACCAATATCATGACTTTAAACTAAGCATGGCATAGCATATGGTACAACTCACTAAAGCACTACGTACAAGTATATGAAGCATAAGTTACTACGCTCAAAACATGATTCAAATTTGATAGCATAAGTTCTAATCATCTTGTATTCATTCTAAAACATTAATCATCCCGTTCAAATCAATTAAGTCACAAACTTCAAGTCTCAAGATAAGGGGTAGTCAACCACACACTTAACAATTTTAATGGCTAACCTTCAAGTATTAATTTAAAAAGGATAGCAGGGTTTTGGGGTATCTAGACATAGAATTAAGTTATGATTTTTGGACACTTTATAGATAAAAATATTCCCTACAACTGTGGTGCCAAAATTTTGGATTTAATTCAAAAATAGAAAATTCAAGAGTTATTTTAAAAACTTTTTAACACCTTGAAAACTAAAAAATTTAGAAAACCCTTTTTGTGAAAAATGGAGCTGTCACTTGATTTTTGAAAAAAATTAAAAACAAAAACAAAAATGAGTCACTGATTTTTAAAACGTTTAACCAGAGAAAATAAGGGTTTGGGGGCTAAGGTACAAATTGGAGAAGGTGTTAGGCACCCTATTCGCTCAACTGTGAGGTTGACTTTTACTAATCATCATTGGTTCTTAATTATATTTTTCAAATGCATGCAAATACATAAAATAGAGGCAAAAAGATAACATTTGAAATCAAATACTGAAAATAATATAGCATAGGTATATAGAACACAAAACAAAAGCATGGAAAGAAATCCTATGTACAAAAAGCATGCAAAATCTATACTAAAGGATACATGGTGCAAATCGCATGCGATGTACAAAGAATGAAATTATTTAGATGAAATTATCAAACCATAATCGTGTTGAAATTAAACTATGATTAACACTTAGAATTATCATGTGTTTGAAAGAAAGAAAGGCAATCCTAAACCCTAATCATGCTAAAACAATACAATGGTCTACATACTAGAGATCATATATAACAAGACAGGATATTGTAAGAACAAAATAAGTTAGTGGAAATGAATAATGGTTGCGGTCGTAACATATAAATGTTGCGGCCGCAATGACTGAAAGCCAAAATGTTGCGGTTGTGAGGATCAAAATCACACCCGCAAGCATGTCAGTGCATATTTGTCACGACCGCGACTTTGGAAGTTGCGACCGCAAAGAATGTGAGAACTTTTTTACTAAATTTTAATGGATAATGTGTTGGGGTGCTAGTGTGCAGTATAAACTGAATCACAATTGAGACAATTTGAACCAAATTATAATAAAAGTTAACCAAATTCTCTAAAATTAAGCATACTCTCAATTCAACAACTCAAAATTGACGAACAAATGCATGGGCGAGGTAATTAAACCTAATGATAGCAAGACTAAAGAAGAAGCATGCAATTCAAAAATTAAAATTAAAATTCAAAACTTGACCTCCCAATGGGGGTAGAAAATGTGAGAAGAGAAGTGTCGGGCATCTAACAAAATACCTGAAATGTGATAATCCAAAGGAGTTCTCAAGTCGTGGAATGTAGAATCGTTAGTCCAATCCTCGAGAAGAAGTCTAATTTCAGTACTCGAGTCAAGATCAAGCAGTAGTATGGATCGGGGTGTGAGTTGGGATACAGCAAAGTATCACTGTACTTTAATTGTACTTGATAAAGAAAATTCATCCTCGATAAAGCAGCATTATATTGACGTCAGCCAAAAAGTGTCTAAAACTATACCAAAGGTACGTTTATATAGAACATGCCAACTAATGAGGTGCTGCCACGTTCAAACTCAGACTGGGCTCAAAAAGGTTGCGATCGTGAGGATCAAGGTTGTGATCGTAACAAATTTTAGGGTTTCCAAGTTATTCATATTGCGGTCACAACAATCAACATAACGGTTGCAAGGTTTACAGGTTGCGGGTGAATTACTTAGTTCAATGAATAACTAGGTCGCAAGGTTTGAAAGTTACGGCCTCAAGGTTCAAGAACCGTGATCTTGTGATTTGATTTTACAGAGTACTAGATTCGGATTACTTCCAGGTGATCGTTCAGAGACTTTGCGCATCATCACAACTTGATTTTTATCATTAGATTCACCTGGATAAGTTTAAGATTCGACAGGGTCAAATTGAGGTGTCTACAATTGCCCCTCTTTGACATAACTTGAGCAGCCCCTCTTTGACACAACTTGAGCAGCCCCTCTTTGACACAACTTGAGCAGCAATGCATGATGCGAGTTATGTCAAAGACCTTGAGACAACATCCATTTGACAGAACTGCCAATATTAAGCTGCAAACACACAAGCATTCATATGTTGGTGGTCATGCCCAAACTTCCATCGAGCTGCCTACATACCCCTTTGCTAGGGATCAGACCAAAACGTAGTTTCGAGGCCAATGCAAATGATGCAAATGCTAAACATGATCAACAGATATCCTAAAGGCCGAGTCAAGACCCCAAGGAGCACACACAAACAACAATTTGAAGATTGAGTCAAGATCTAAGAACGCCGCTGGGGATAAAATAATCAAAAGGATCGAGTCAAAATCCTACAAATTATCTTAACGGGGAAAATATCACAAATTAATAGGTCGAGTTAAAACCTAAAAATTTAAAACGAAAATAGGACAAAAATAATTAAAAAGTCGAGTAAAGACTTTAAAACTATTTTTATCGGGAGAAAATCACGAATTAGTAGGTCGAGTCAAGACCTAAAAATTCGGGATGAAAACACGGGATAAAAATAATTAAAAAGTTGAGTCTAGATTTTAAAATTAAATTTATCGAGAGAAAATCATAAATTAATAGGTCGAGTCAAGACCTAAAAATTCATGATAAAAACGGAATAAAAATAATTAAAAAGTCAAGTCAAGATTTTAAAATTAAATTTGTTATAAGAAAATCACAAATTAATAGGTCGAGTCAAGACCTAAAAATTCGGGACGAACACGTGATAAAAATAATTAAAAAGTTGAGTTAAGACTTTAAAATTATCTTCATCGGGAAAGAACCCCAAATTGTAGGAGATACAAGTTCCCAGTTGCTGATGTCGCTCCCGGCCTTCTTCTCTATGAGCCACGTAACCGCCTCTCCTGCCATAATCATTCGGTAAGTCCTCTTTTCTTTCTCAATTCAGAATGTTGAAGCATGCTTGTAGCTTTATATCTGGACGTAAATGCATGTCTAGGATCCTCTATTACCTGTGATATGATGTACGTGATCAAAAGCTCGTAACCAATTGCCCCAGTTAAAATGCAATAACATAATTAATTTAATAAAAGGGATTTATAATGAACATAAATGCAATTTAACCACACTATCAATATTAAAAGAACAAACCTGGACATTGGACTATGGGTCTAACAGAATACCTAAGCAACTGGAGTTTTCGGATAAATACTTAGATGCTAGGATTTAGAACATAAGCGCTTGGGAGGAAAAGCATAGAACATTAGGGTTTAGCAAACCTAGAGATCATCTCACGAACCTAGGATTTTTGGATAGAGATTTACCAGACGCATCAAGGCGTAGGGTGCCTAGCGCACTAGGGCTTAATAGACTTAAGACACCATTTGGACTTAGGAAAACCTAGATAATGCTTCGCATATGACTAGGATTTGATTTTTTTGGCACACCATGGCTTAGAAAACCTATGGATCCTCTCACGAACGTAGGATTTGAAATAAGGTTTGCCTGGCGCACCAAGGCTTAGGGTGCCTAGCTTACTAGGTCATGAGAGACCTAAGACGTCGTCTGGACTTAGGAATACGTAGACAATGCTTCGCATATGACTAGGATTTGATTTGTCTGGTGTACCAGAGCTTAGAAAACCTAGGGATCGTCTCACGAACTTAGGACCTAGACAACGCTTTGCATATAACTAAGGTTTAAAATAGGATTCGCCTGGTGCACCCCAAGGCTTAAGGTGCCTAGCTCACTAGGGCTTGATAGACCTAAGACACTGTCTAAACTTATGAATACCTAGGCAATGCTTCGTATATGACTAAGATTTTATTTACCTAGTGCACCAGGGCTTAAAAAACCTAGGGATCATCTCATGAATCTAGGATTTAAAACATGGTTTGCCTAGTGCACCAAGGCTTAGGGTGCCTAGCTCATTAGGGCTTGAGAGACCTAAGATGCCGTCTGGACTCAGGAATACCTAGACAATGTTTTGCATATGACTAGGATTTGGTTTGCCTAGCGCACTAGGGCTTAAAAAACCTAGGGATTGTCTCACGAACCTAGGACCTAGACAATGCTTTGCATATGACTAGGGTTTGATTATTTATATTTCCTCATTCTCTTTGTATTCTGCTTTGCATATGACCTAGACAATACTTTAAAATTAAATTTATCAGTAGAAAACCAAAAAAAAACAAGCCCCAAACAAACCCCTAAGAGATAATCATAACCCCAAAACGCAATCATGGAAAAACAAGGTACACCTGCAACTTCCAGACCTTGCGGTCGCAAGGTTCGAAGGTCGAGACCCCGATGTGATCGTTGGGACAAGTTGCGGTCGTGAGGATCTTTTTGACCATTCCTTGTGATAGGCGGTCTCACTTGCGCACTCGCTATCTCTCTACCTTTCTACTCTCTCTCGAACTCTCTCAAGGACTCCAAAACTTCTTTGGTATTTCCTCAGCTTTTCGAATATTTCCTCTACATGGCAGACCACGATCACGGTGATGACATCTTCGGGACACGGCGAGGACCCTCTGCTTTTGACAGCACTTCTCTTGGCGCTATTGGTGGCGCCGGTTCTAGCATTCATGCTAGTGGGATTTTTCCTCCTTAGCTTCCATTGCTATAGGGGCGATGGACATATTGGAGACCGAGACTGAGTGGTCCTAACTCCAGGCATGTGAGGATCGAGTAAGAGCGGCACGGGAAATAGCAGCGACGTGGGTAGCAACAAATCAGAAAGCAGCAGCAGCTGCTGAGGTTGAGATAGCATGTTTCTTGGATCCCCATGCTAGTGATGGTATTCCTGCTCCCTTTGACCCTCTTCATTATGCTCCATCTCCTCACCGTTTAAGCTCCAGCAGGATGAGGAGATACAAGCTCCCAGTTGCTGATGTCGCTCCCGACCTTCTTCTCTATGAGCCACGTAACCGCCTCTCCTGCCATAATCATTCGGTAAGTCCTCTTTTCTTTCTCAATTCAGAATGTTGAAGCATGCTTGTAGCTTTATATCTGGACGTAAATACATGTCTAGGATCCTCTATTACCTGTGATATGATGTACGTGATCAAAGGCTCGTAACCAATTGCCCCAGTTAAAATGCAATAACATAATTAATTTAATAAAAGGGACTTATAATGAACATAAATGCAATTTAACCACACTATCAATATTAAAAGAACAAACCTGGACATCAGACTATGGTTCTAACAGAATACATAAGCAACTGGAGTTTTCGGATAAATACTTAGATGCTAGGATTTAGAACATAAGTGCTTGGGAGGAAAAGCATAGAACATTAGGGTTTAGCAAACCTAGAGATCATCTCACGAACCTAGGATTTTTGGATAGAGATTTACCAGACGCATCAAGGCGTAGGGTGCCTAGCGCACTAGGGCTTAATAGACTTAAGACACCATTTGGACTTAGGAAAACATAGATAATGCTTCGCATATGACTAGGATTTGATTTTTTTGGCATACCAGGGCTTAGAAAACCTATAGATCCTCTCACGAACCTAGGATTTGAAATAAGGTTTGCCTGGCGCACCAGGGATTAGGGTGCGTAGCTCACTAGGTCATGAGAGACCTAAGACGTCGTCTGGACTTAGGAATACCTAGACAATGCTTCGCATATGACTAGGATTTGATTTGTCTGGTGCACCAGAGCTTAGAAAACCTAGGGATCGTCTCACGAACTTAGGACCTAGACAACGCTTTGCATATAACTATGGTTTGAAATAGGATTCACCTGGTGCACCCCAAGGCTTAAGGTGCCTAGCTCACAAGGGCTTGATAGACCTAAGACACTGTCTAAACTTAGGAATACCTAGGCAATGCTTCGTATATGACTAAGATTTTATTTACCTAGTGCACCAGGGCTTAAAAAACCTAGGGATCATCTCATGAATCTAGGATTTAAAACATGGTTTGCTTAGTGCACCAAGGCTTAGGGTGCCTACCTCATTAGGGCTTGAGAGACCTAAGATGCCGTCTGGACTAAAGAATACCTAGACAATGTTTTGCATATGACTAGGATTTGGTTTACCTAGCGCACTAGGACTTAAAAAACCTAGGGATTGTCTCACGAACCTAGGATCTAGACAATGCTTTGCATATAACTAGGGTTTGATTATTTATATTTCTTCATTCACTTTGTATTCTACTTGATCTGACTACTTTTGTTATGTTATTTGATCCTCTTCCTTTTTACTTCTACAGGCTGGTCAATCTATCTGTGGCTTTGACAGTTCTGGAGAGATGCTAGAGTGGTACGCTGCTCTCCTTGCCCCCAGCTGAGCTTTTATCGATGGCTCTGGTTTCGCTCGCTTCATTCCATTGCTGGGTGAGACCAGCAATGACATGATCGAGATGACAACATTGGTGGAGAGGTGGTGGGAGACCACCAACACATTCCATTTCATGACATTCGAGGTGACCCTGACTCCACTTGACTTTGCCATGCTTATTGGCATCCGAGTTGGTGGCGATCCCATCCCATTTGACCTTGACATACCACAATCAGCAGTGGCTCTTACCTATTTCTTGGGCGCAGTTCCAACTCAGATAGACCAGGGACATGTCATGTATACCTGGTTTTACTCTTACTTCTGCCATTTCCACTGCACCAAGCTCCGCCACAACGAGTGGGTCACCTGAGCTTTCTTATTGTATATGTTTGGCGTCTTCTTTTTTGTGAATAAGGAGAACACCGTCTATCTTCATTATCTTAGAGCCCTTTTCCACCTGGATTGGGTCACGTCATATGACTGTGGAGGCACTGCTCTTGCTACCCTCTACGGCTCTATGAGGGCAGTGAAGAGGATCCCCCAAGAGCTAAGCATAGGGGGATACTGGAGGATCTAGGAGGTATATTCTTATCTTTATATTTATATACTTTCATTCAATTACATATATGTCATCTGTTCTTCTATTGACTTCTTCTTTTGCAGTTGTAGAGCGGTGAGTTTCTCAGGATGTATGTCTTGGAGAACTCATATGCTGATCCTCTGGTGGTTCCTCGTGCTGCTTAGTGGGCCCGGGGGCTAAAGGGAAGAAAGTACGGAGGGAAGCTTTTAGACCAATTTCGCAAGTCTTTGAACTGGTTGATGCCAGATCAGGTATAATTTCTATTTCCTATTCTCTGCTCTAGTCATTGCTCTGTACTGTTCACTGCTACTGATCTATTCTATGCTCTGTTCATTGATCTGTATTATTCACTAATACTGATATGCTCTCTGCTCTACCTTTATTTTCTGACCAGACATCTTCGTCCTTTACAGGTTCATTGGGATGTTTGGCGGGGGATGGAGGAGAGGGTTAGCGCAGACTTGATGCGCAGTCGTGGCACTTCTGGGTTACGAGTTTTGCTAGAGGGCTCATTCTTCCAGGAGTGGTATTTGAGAGAGCAAGTGATTCGGAAGTTTCTCAGCCTGGATCACTTTTGGATCCCCATACCTCATTCATCTTTCATGTGTCAGACAGATTATATGGGTGACCTCGGTATTATGCTGGAGGTAGCTGGAGCTTCAGCATTTGCTTTTTTGAAGCTAGATGGAGATTATACGACATGAGTGAGGGGACATTTGATGAGACCGATGGATCCTCGTCCAATAGTTATAGGGGTTCTACAAACTGGGCCAAGTAGAGCCAGGAGAAGAGGGAGAGAGGTAGAGGCAGCAGCCACCCTGGGAGCAGGAGTTGATGAATAAGGAGTTGGGTCGCTGGTGCGGCTTAGCTGGTACAGGAGCAGGGGAAACTGTGGAGGTACCGTGCGCCATCACAATTTTTGCTACAAGATATCCTTTTGATATTCCTATTTTGGTTCCTCTAGCTCTAGAGTTCAAAGCAGATCTTAGCCAGGTTTATTTTTTCACAGTTTTCTTCTTTGACCCTTCTTTGTTTTAAGTCGTTCAATTTTTACTTCCTGTTGGTAGGTGGACCAGACCTGGTTGGATCGCCACATGCTTCTGATGAGTGGTATGAGGACCCTGATCCGCCAGCAAGATGCTGCTCTCCGTGCACCAGGGGTGGTCTTTGGTCCCCCAGCCATCGAGATTGTGAGAATATCACAACTTCCTCTTACTATTTGTCTCTACATTCTTTTCTCTGTCCTTACCCTCATTTTATTTTCACAGCCGCATGCTCCAGTTCGAGGTCGGGGCTATACCACATGTGCTACTTCTTCCTAGGCCCATTCTAGAGGATCCTCATTAGCTCAGAGTCGCCCCAGGGTATTCTTTTCCTCCAACAGCGTTGATTCAGATGAGTTGTTTGACTCTGTTGAGGCTAACCCCTCAGATGCCGGCCCTTTTGCCCATCGAGTCCGCCCGAGACAGTGAGAGAGAATGATTCTCCCCCCTTTTTATATTCGCACTGATTTACTCCTTATACATTCTAATACAGTATGATACATTTGGTTTTTTGGGCCTGCATGCCCCAGATTTATTTTTTGATGGGCCTGGGTGCCCCTGCTTCATACATTTGGGCCTTCATTGCATTTACCTTTCTGCTTTTGTGATTTTTCTTGCATGATTTATCTTTCTTTTGCCTGAATTGTCTTGGTTACATGATACAGATCTTGAGTTACTGTCTAGACTTATGCAAATTTGTTTTTCTTATTCTCAATAAACACGAATGTCTTATTTAAAAATGATGATCCATAGAAAAGAAGTCATAGAATATAAGAGACACAAAAAGGGTGCAAAAGAAGTATACTCGCAACCTTCAAAGGTTGCAGTCGTTGAGCTATAACCTTGCGGTTGCAAGGAAGTTCAAGGGGAAGGACACGGTCACAGGATTTACAAGTTTGCGGCTATGTACTGAACGTTGTGGTTGTACTTTAGATGTTGCGATCGCAACTTCCAAGGTAAATGCAAGTGTGACAATGCCTATAATGTGCGACATGCGTCTCATATACAACTATATATAACATGGTATCTAAGCAAGGTATAGCTCATGGTACAACTCATTAAAGCATGGAGTACAAGTATATGGAGCACAAACTATAAAATTATTAAATGTAGATTTAACTTAACGGCATGGATTCTAATTATCAAATAATCATTTTCATACACTAATCATCCAATACAATTTAATTAAAGCCTATATTTTAAGTCCCATAACATAACATGTCATTGCACACTTAGCAAAATTATGGAAAATATTCAAGTATCAAATTAAAAAGCATAATAGTGTTTTGGGGTACCTAAGCATATAGTTAAATTCTGACTTTTGGACACCAATTAGATAAAAATATTTTCTACGACTTTTTTGTTTAACAGTAAGGTCAGATTGTCACATCCCATACCTCGAGTCGTACTTTATGCAAACTATGTCCATTGAAAATTTTCTACGTCATAAGAAAAACATTTTCTTTCATAGGTGCATTTAAAAGGTTCAAACTAGATAAACCTAGTTTCAAAATTTTATGTACAAACCACGAAAGAATATGTGATAACATATGTTCAACTTTAAATTCTCATGTTAATTACATTCATCCAAGATACTTCATGTACAAACATAACTCAAATACAATGAAATAAATTTTTCCTCTAGCCTTCCCCAACATGCATCCTTTTTGCCACGCTCAAATCCTCAAAACCTGAACTGTTTTAGTACACAAATATGAGCCAAAGCTCGTAGGATAAAGACTAACTCTATACTAAGCATGATTTGTGAGGTGTGATGGGTGTAACCGAGGTAAAATACAAGTTCTATCAATTCATTATTTATTCCCACGCACACACCTATGCACGCCAAGTTGTTCATTCATTAATCCTTTTTCAAAATATTCCTTTCTTTCACATTTATTCTCGTTACCCGATTTTTTGCAAAAATCAAATTACATTTTCATTACCCGGTTTATCACAAAATCATATCACAACAATGAACCGGCGTTGGGCGCAGCTTATAGAAACCCCTCCCTATTAATTCCCAATTGGACACGTGAATCATTGGGTAATAGATAGCTCTATAACTCACCACGACGCAACACCACATTTCGGGAGCTAACCCGTGGGCATGTGGTCCACATTTCGATTTTCAGTCTTTCACCGCGGTACCACCAGCCCCACTTGAAGTATGGGGACCACATGCCCACGAGTTAGCTCCCGAAATGTGGTGTTGCGTCGTGGTGAGTTATAGAGCTATCTATTACCCAATGGCTTCACATAGCCTATTGGGAGTTAATAGGGAGGGGTTTCTATAAGCTGTGCCCAACGCCGGTTCATTATTGTGATACGATTTTGTGATAAACCGGGTAATGAAAATGTGATTCGATTTCTGTGAAAAATCGGGTAACGAGAATAAATGTGAAAGAAAGGAATGTTTTGAAAAAAGATTAATGAATGAACAACTTGGCGTGCATTGGTGTGTGCGTGGGAATAAATAACGAATTGATAGAACTTGCATTTTACCTCGGTTGCACCCAGCACACCTCACAAATCATGCTTAGCATAGAGTTAGTCTTTATCCTACGGGTTTCGGTTCATGTTTGTGTACTAAAACATTTTAGGTTCTGAGGATCTGAGCATGTCAAAAAGGATGCATGTTGGGGAAGGCTAGAGGAAAGATTTCTTTCATTGTATTTGAGTTATGTTTGTACATGAAGTATATCTTGGATGAATGTAATTAATATGAGAATTTAAAGTTGAACATATGTTATCGCATATTCTTTCGTGGTTTGTACATAAAATTTTGAAACTGGGTTTATCTAGTTTGAACCTTTTAAATGCACCTATGAAAGAAAATGTTTTTCTTATGATGTAGAAAATTTTCAATGGACATAGTTTGCATAAAGTACGACTCGAGGTATGGGATGCAACAATCTGACCTTACTGTTAAACAAAAAAGTCGTAAAAAATATTTTTATCTAATTGGTGTCCAAAAGTCAGAATTTAACTCTATGCTTAGGTACCCCAAAACACTATTATGCTTTTTAATTTCATACTTGAATATTTACCTTAATTTTGCTAAGTGTGCAATGACATGTTATGTTATGGGACTTAAAATATAGGCTTTAATTAAATTGTATTGTATGATTAGTGTATGAAAATGATTATTTGATAATTAGAATCCATGCCGTTAAGTTAAATCTACGTTTTATAAATTTATTGTTTGTGCTCCATATACTTGTACTCTATACTTTAATGAGTTGTACCTTGAGCTATAACTTACTTAGATACCATGTTATATATAGTTGTATATGAGACACATGTTGCACATTGTAGGCATTGTTACACTTGCATTTCGGCATATTAGAGTCCTTTCCGTATCTCTCGTTGTGAGTTAGGTTATATTGAAATTATTATTTTCTCGGCTCTTAGTCTAGGGCGTCCCTAGTAGCCAATTTTGTAACTATTTTGGGATAAATTCCCTCTGAGCACCTTGGGTGTGTCCATGGTGTTCTAAAAGAATGATTTGTTATTTATGAATACTGTTGGACACCACGGGTTTGTCACTAGCACTCTAGTTTTGGTAATTTAGACTTTGGGTGGATACTAAACGAGCATCCTAGTTTTAATGTGGGTAATCCTATAAAGTCCCATCACGGCATTGATAATAAGTTCCTAAGGCGGCAATGACAACAAGTTCCATCACGGCGATGACAATAAGTCTCTGAGGCGGCAATGATAATAAGTCCATACACGCAATAGAAATAAGTCATAAAGTGGAACTCCTATTTTTATTTCTAGATACAAGCCGGGTTGGGTACTTGCATCACATTCATTTGCATCACGCGTCGGTATACTTGTTCTTATATATGCTTGCCTGGCCATAATTATCGAATTTGTTTGTCTCCTTAGCCTTAAATTGTACTGGGTATTATACGATATGCATTGTATGATATTTTGTTATGAGTTTGTTAAAAGGTTTAAGAAATTTGTTTCTAGGCTATGGCTAATGGCATTCGTGCCATAGGTGAGTGTGATGAGTTCTTTGAGAAAGGCGTCCCCGAAGAATTAGACGGAATTAAAGAATATAGTGAGTGGCAGGAGCCAGCGAACCTCGACAATGCTAGCTGAAGAATTATTTTTTTACCTTTTGTTCTTTTTGTTCAGTTTTCATGGGCGTATTGTAATTTTTGTTAAATTTTCTTGTAAAACTATAATCGTTATATACTTATGAACAGTTCAAAACTCTTAATGATATAATATTTATGATATCTAAATATGAATGAATTGTTAGAATATTTTCCTTATCCATACTTATGTATGTTCCAACGTGCCCATAGGATAGGGCATCACATGCCTCTTCCTCGAGTCTTCGATGATCAATTCATCCTCTCCCTAGGCCTTTGTCGTGGGCTCTCTGTTAGGGTTATATATTGAAAACCATGTTTTTAGTATTTAATTCTATTTTAATAAAATTAATTTTTCATTTTATGAGAATCTTGATAATCAATGTATGCAATATCATTTCTTTAATGTTTGTATGGATGCTCTTTATTCTGTACAGTATTTAATCTGGTATGTAGAGTACGGCTTGCACACAGAAGATCAAAATTTAGGTTCTTGCAGAATATAAGTAATTTATTTAAAGTTTAGATGAAAATGGGCATACCATCGGTATGACTGTAGCACAGAGTTTTAGTAGGTTTGTCTTGGTTACGGGGAACAAATAATAGCATCGTCTATTATTTCGACTCTCTGTGCTAATACACTTTGTGTGTATTGAACGGAAAACATTGGGATAATTAATTTTATACTGACTATACAAATTAATTCACACTCCAAGATTATTACGAAGAGTGCTTATACTCTTAATCCTGAAATAATTATTGATTTGCGTATATTTAATATTCGTTGTTTTGATTCATTAGATGGTATGATCTTATATGGGTCTATATTCCCTGTGAGTTGGATAGTGGTATTATTTATATGGTGAATATTAATTATTGATAGAATTCACGTCTCGTATGATCGGGATTGACGATACCCCTTTTAGGAAGGTATAAGTTTTGACCAAGCCAAACCCTGCAGGTGGATTTAATTATCCGGCGGTCAAATATGTTAAGCGGGCGTGCTTAAGGAATTTCAAGATACTGATTAAATTAAATTGTCAATAATTAAATTTAATTGGCGAGTATTAAAAATCTTAATGTGGGGAGATGAGTTAAGCATTTAATAACAAGAGCTCAATGTAAGAAGGTCTTAAGATTATAGCTTAGCGTGCAATTACAGTTCTTTAGTGGTGTGAACTATAATTTAGTATTTTATGAAAATTGTAAAAATCACTACAAGGTTTTCATAATTACAGAAACCGCTGTAAGGTTTGCTTAATTACAAAAACTACTGGATGGGTATCTAGGTTACGCTAGAAATCTTCGTCATAATTACTCCACAGATCCCTGTTGTAGCCCTATAAATATGCGGGTAGGCTGAACCAAATTCATAACTTGTCTTCAAGGCTAAAGCTGACTAGGTTCTGCCGATATGAGTTCTCGAAGGTTCGTATCCCACACTACGTTCGAGAATCGCATAAGGGAATATAGTAGAAGGTTTGATTGGAGCTTCAACTCGGAATCAAAATTGTAGTTGGAGAATCGACCAAAAAGGTATTCTTCTAAATTAACTGTGGTTGCACGAGTTTTTATTTTGATCGTTTGACATCAAAAGTTTTATCTGGAGCCCGTGTCGGTGATGCCCGTCTAGTTATTTTTTTATTAAAAATCGTTTACAAAAACAATAATCTTGACAGTTTTGCCTCAAA
This sequence comes from Heliamphora ciliata, assembly GCA_032360265.1. NCBI lineage: Eukaryota > Viridiplantae > Streptophyta > Magnoliopsida > Ericales > Sarraceniaceae > Heliamphora > Heliamphora ciliata. Next base: position 15,339 of record JAUMHN010183938.1, read on the forward strand.
CAATTGGTATCAGAGCCGTTTTATTTTTTATTTATGATTTATCAAGGAGCTGGGTTGATTTAGAACTGTGTTAACTTTGTTTTGCAGGCATTCTAATCCCGATTTTATGATCATCTTTTTATTCATGTTTGATTGAATAGTTTGAATGATGATTATAATTATTTTTTTTAATCACAATGGTTGATTGTGATAGATTACATTTTTTCTAGATCGAATGTGACTCTACAGGACATAGGTTTCAATGTAATAGCTATTATTAGTTTTTAAATATCAATTTAGTATATTTAAGAAAAGGTTGAATATGCAAGAATACGAAAAACAGGCGACGGCATCGGCGGTAGTTTCGGGTATTACGAGCCACGATTTGCGGTAATGTTTTTAATAGTTTTAAAATAGTTTTTTCCAGTGAGTTTCTATAATATTTATGGATTAAAACAGCAATAAAAATAAGTCAAAAATTGCAACAAAAATTAACAAAAATAGCCCACCACTGGTGGCTTTGCCGGCGGCGGTTCGGGGTCAATTTTGTTGATTTTTTAGAATATTTTTGAAACTAATTTTTGAGTAATTTTTTAGGCATAAAATAAGAGTAAACATACCTTAAAATACTATTAAAAAACTATTAAAAAAATCAGGCCAAAATAGGCGGCGGCACTTGGGCAGCGGAGGGCAGTAGCTTTCGAGACTATTTTTAGGGCTTTTTTGGGACTATTTTCGAGGCGTTCTTCAAATAAACATGTTGATGGATAATGCTATTTTTTTAGAAAAAAAAGGAGCAAAAACACCACCAAAAAAAAGCCCAAACGGGCAGTTGAAGTGGGCAGCAGCACAGGCAACAACGGCGGCTATTTTCAGGCTTCATCAAAAGCTATTTTTCGGGTAGTTTTCATTTTGGTTTTTTGACATAAAAATACTACTTTTTGAGAGATATTTTTTAAAAAAATAGTGTAAAAAAAGGAGCACGGAGGAGGCGGCAAAAGCCGCATGAAATTGGCGATAACAAGCGATGCCAGCTTTGGCTGGTGGCAGGTGGTAGTGGTGCTGTTCCGGGCTATCTTGGCTCAATTATTCTGATATGTTTTGATCCTTGTGTGATATATTTGTATATCACAGTATATCAGAGAAGTCTGAATCAATCGGGATATAGAAAACTAATCGGAATGGGATTTTTACATCTTATCTTCAATAGGAAACTGAAACTCATCAGAGTTTCAATTCGATCATAAAATCAGAATATATACATATCTTGCATTTATATTCATATGAACTGCGTGGATGATGTATATCTATTTTATAATTTTATATTAATTTAATTAATTCTGAAAATTCGATTTTAATTAAATATTTTGTAATAAAAAATAAAATTAAGTTTTTTTATTTAAAGTTTTTAATTAAATAGAAAAATTTTAGATATTTTATTTTTACAAAATATCTCATTTAAGATAATTTTTTTATAAAATCAGATATCTTAGAAAAACGTAGAAATTAATTCTGAATTTTAAGTTAATTAAATAAAAATTATTTAATCTAAATAAATTATTATTTTTTAAAAAATGAGTACGGAAACTAAAATAAATAAATGCCTTTAATCATTACCTTAACTAAAAAGATGAAGAAAAAAATGTGTATTTATCAAATTTTATTTGTTGGACATTAAAACACGAAATTATAGTTTGGCAAATCAGAATATTTGAAATCATATACATAAACAGATATTTGATTCTTTCAGATCGTGTGTTTTTTGAAATTAATAAATTTATTTTAATTAAATAAATTTTTAAAACCCTCAAAAATATTTTAAAAATCTAAGTGGGAGAGAGAATTTATTCACAGATAAATTCCGCAGTCTCCATCACGAGTTTGTAGGCGATGTAATTAAATTCTGCGTATTGGCAGTAAGCCTTTCTTCCTCTTCGGACAGATTAATTGCAGTATCGCCAGTACAAACCTCCTTTAAAAATAATTCTGGATAATTGTTAGTGTGGATCACTTCTCCATTCGAAGGGTTCATTGCGAAACGATTGATTTGGGATTGGGTTGTGGTTAACACTTAGCTGTATAAAATAGCATTATTTCCATCTAAGTCACTGCTCTTATATACTAGACTGAAACTATGTCAGCTATTTAATTTTACTTAGCATGGTTAGTTGCCTAAATAGTAAAATTAGTAGGAATTGACCTATCTGGACAAACGATGGAGAGTAGACGTTCTATCATCGAGGCATGCTATTCACAGGGTACTAGGCTGCTGGCGAATTTCTTTTAAAATGGTAAAGGGAACTAAATTAAAATAAATTCAAAGTATTGCTTGTCATAATTAATGATATTTTTTAATTATGTGATTCTCAGAAATAAAATGGCTTTCAATCCATTCGTTTCAATACTCAAAGAAAATAAATTTACGACATCGAACTATGTTGATTGGAAAAAGAATTTGGACATTATCTTAACTGCTGAGGATTACAAATTTGTGTTAACAGAGATATGTCGACCAGTACCTGATGTGGGGGTGACCGAACAGGAAATTCAGATCCATCATAAGTGGTAGAAAACTGATCAGATGGTTTGCTGTTAAATTTTGGCTTTAATATTAAATATTTTGCAGCATCAACATCAATTTATGCCCAGTGCCTATGGCATGATTATGAACCTTAAAGAAATACTTGGGGATCAAAATCGTATTGTTAGGCCGGTGGCCGTGAAATCTTTAATGAATACAAATATGGCTGAAGGCACCCCAGTTAGGGATCATATTCTGAAGATGATCAATCTTCTGAATGAATCGGAGATCCTAGGAGCTGAAATTGACGAAAAAACCCAGGTCGATATCATACTCCAGTCACTGTCTGAAAGTTTTAAGTAGTTCTGCCTGAACTATACCATGCATAAGCTCAGCATTTCATTGGCAGAACTTCATAAGAAACTTCAAGCAGCCAAGGGTGTTCTTAGAAAGCCAAGTTCTGTGTATGTGACTGAGAAAGGTTCTTCATATAAGCCGAAAGGCAAGAAGAAGAAAAAGATTCTAACACAAGGAGGCATTGGTCCAAAACCAGTTAAGGGACCATAAACTAGTACGAAGAAGCCGAGAGGCAAGTGCTATTAATGTAACCAGTTTGGGCATTGAAAAAAGCAGTGTCTGATTTTTCTCAGTAAAAAGAACAAATCAGATAATTTCTGTTTACTGATGGTTGAAACATATTTAATGGTATTATCTACCGAAACTTGGTGTGTAGATACGGGAGCCACTAATCATGTCTATAATTCTTTGCAGGGATTTTAGGAAACCAGACAGTTCAATGATGGAAAAATATATCTGCATATGGACAATAATACAAGGGTGGCAGCAATTGTTGTAGGAGATGTCACTCTCAGTTTTAGTAGAGATAGGATACTACTTCTAAAAGATTGACTTTATATACCTTCGATTAGAAAAAAATTAATTTCAGTCCCGAGTTTAATTAAGGACAAATATTTTGTTCATTTTGATGACTCTGTGGTTGTGACGAAAAATAAACAATTTATTTGTTCTAATACAATGGGGGATGATCTGTATGTCATATCTTTTATCTCTTCTACACTGCAATTAATTAAATTGAATAACACATCTAATTTACGTGGGGAGAAATTGTCAGCAATTAAATTTAATTGGCAAGTATCGGGAATACAGTAGAAGATCTGACTGGAGTTTCAACTCGAAATCAAGTCGTAGTTGAAGATTAGATCGACAAGCGGTATTCTTCTAAATTAACTTTGGTTGCACAAATTTTATTTTGATCGTTCTTCGTCAAAATTTTATCTGGAGCCCGTTTCGGCGTTTGCCCGTCCAGTTAATTTTTTATCAAAAATCGTTTTACAAAAATAATGATCTTGGCAGTATTGCCTCTAACAAATTGGTATCAGAGCCGTTTTGTTTGTTATTTACGATTTATTGGAGCCGGGTAGATTTAGAACTGTGCTAACTTTGTTTTGCAGGCGTTCTAATCCTGGTTTTATGATCATTTATTTTTTTTTTCATTTTTGATTGAATGCGTGGATGATGATTTAATTTAATTTTTTAATCACGGGAGTTGACCGTATTAGATTAATTATTTTAGATCGAATGCGAGCCTACGGGATATAGGTTTCGATGTAAAAATATTTTTTATGTTCTTTATGTTTTTTTTCTAATTTATTAGAAAGAAAAATAAGAACAGGTATGAAAGAACGGCGGCGGCGGTGGTTGGTGGCGGCAACCGGCGATTTTAGCCGCAAGTAATTTTTTTATTGCTTTGCAATAATTTTTTTTCTGGATGAAAAAAAAGGTGAAGAAGAACAACCGTAGTAGCCAAACACCGCCCATGGGAAGCGGCACCAAGCAGCAGCGCCACATGGCACCTTAAGCAAAGCATCAGTTTTTAAAGCAAAAAGTTACTGTTGGTGCAAATAGTGGCTTGGGCATTCCAAACAAAGTGCAGTGGTTTTCCCAATAAAAAGTGCAATATTCTTAAGCGGCAGTGATCATCTAAGCTGTTTCGGTCCCAGCGCAGCTTCACAGGCACGGTTTCCAAATTGGATTCCCAAAAGTTCCAACGCCAATCTCGGCGCAATTCAAGGAAGATCCCAATTAGCAAGCGCCGGAGCTGGTTTTTCCAAGTGGCGCTAGTGTTTTCCACGTTCCCACAAACTGAAACAGTGGTTTTCCAATATCTATGGGGCTGATTCCGCAAAACAGTGGATGAACAATTCCCAAATCAGTGCCGGTTTTCCAAAAGTGGTGCAAACAGGTAGGACCAAGCACTGTTCAGTTTGGCAAAACAGAATCAAGCCAGTGCAAATCCAGGCCCATTTCCAAGCTACAGCAAAATAGTGGTTTTTTAATTCCAAAAGGATTCTAAGCAATTTTGAAGCCAAAAGCAATTCGTCAGGAGACTAATTCAGATTAAACCACTGAAAACTTATCTTAATAGAATATAGAAAGCTACAGGAGACTGAAACTCTTTAGAGTTTCTATTAGATCATAAAATCGGGATTTATATTTATCTTGCATTTAATTTATTTTTATATTTTAATTGCGTGGATGAGATATATATTGATTTTATTTTTTCCTATTAATCTAATTAATTTGAATATTCGGTTTTAATTAAAATTTTTTGTAATGAAAACTAAAATTAAGTTTTTTTAATTAATTAATTTTAATTAAATGAAAAATTTTTAAATATTTTATTTTTTACAAAATATCACGTTTAAGATGATTTTTTTTATAAAATCGGATATCTTTGAAAAACGTGGGAATTAATTCTGGATTTTGAATAATTAAATAAAAAATATTTAATCAAAATAAATTATTATTTTTTTAAAAAATGTGGAATGAAAAATAAAATAAATAAATGCCTTTAATCACTACCTTAGCTGAAAAGCTGGAGGAAAAACTGTGAATTTATTAAATTTTATTTGTTACGCATTTAAACATGAAAAATAGTTTGATAAATCAGAATATTTGAAATCGTATACTCGGAAAGATGTTTGATTCTTTTAGATCGTGTGACTTTCCAAAGATGATTTGATAAATCAGAATCTTTGGAATCGTGTACATAGAAAGATGTTTGATTCTTTTTGATCGTGTTGCTTTCGAAATTAATAAATTTATTTTAAATTAAATAAATTTTTATAATCCTAAAAAATGATTTAAAAATCTAAGTGGGAGAAGAAATTTATTCACAGATAAATCTCGCGGTCTCCATCACCAGTTTGTAGGCGATGCAATTAAACCCTGCGTGTCGGCAGTAAGGCCTTCCTCCCAAACGGACAGATTAATTGCGGTATCGCCAGTACATACCTCCTTTAGGGATAATGCTGGATAATTGTTTGTGTGGATCACTTCTCCAATTGAAGGGTTCATTGCGAAGCGATTAATTTGGGATTAAGTGATGGTTAACACTTAGCTGTATACAATAGAATCCTCTCTAACTGAGTCACTGCTATTATATACTGAACCGAAGCTATTTCAGCTATTTAATTTTACTTGACATGGCCAGTTGCCTAGATAGTAAAATTAAAAAAAATTGGCTTGTCTGGTCTTATGATGGATAGTAGAGGTCCACCAAACGTAGCATGCTATTCACAGGTTACCAGGTTGCTGGCGAATTAATTTTAAAATGGTAGAGGGAATCAAATTAAAATGAATTCAAATTTTGCTCATCATAATTAACGGTTTTATTTAATCATGTGATTCTCAGGATTAAAATAGATTTCAACCTACTAGCTTCCATTCTCAAAGAAAACAAACTTATGGGACCAAACTATGTTGACTAGAAACGGAACTTGGACATTGTATTAACTGCTGAGGATTATAAGTTTGTTTTAACTGAGATATGTCCACCAGTACCTGATGAGGG
>JAUMHN010184049.1:0-21698 GCA_032360265.1 Heliamphora ciliata
CTTTCTTTAAATTCTCAAGCTCTCTTTTGCCATAACACTCTTATTTTTGTTTTCTTTATTAGTAAATTTTCTTTTTAGAATTTACATACATCTTTAATTTTTAGTATCTTTTTCATCATGCTAATGTTAACTTAGCTTGTTTGTCAATGTGCATATTTTAGTTATTTTCTTTAAAATTTAGTCTAGTTTAGTGTATTTCTTGTTAACAAATCTTGTTTAGGCAATTTTGACACTTTCTAGCATGTCTTTTTTATTATTATTCTTCTACCTAAATCATGGCAATTTAGTTCATTTTAATAAAATTGCATGCGGCTGTGCTCCATGTATCTTTTTAGTTAGAAATTGCATGTCTTAGGACTTAGGATTTTACCCATTTATTTGCTCTAATTTGGAGTGCTATGTATATATCTTATGTATTTTTCATATTTGATTTTGGATGTTCTCTCTTTACCTCTATTTTTTTGTTCGCATGCATTTGAGAAATTATATTAAAGAAACCAATGATGATTAGTAGAGACCAACCTTATAGTTGGGCGAACGGGGTGCCTAACACCTTCCCCGATTCGTACCATTGCCCCCATACCCTCTTTTTCTGGTTAACGTTTTAAAGATCAGTAGCCAATTTTGTTTTTCTTAGTTTTTTTCAAAAACTAAGTGGCGACTCTATTTTCAACAAAAAGAGTTTTCAAAATTTAGTTTTCAAGGTGTTAAAATTTTTTTATTTCTAAGCATTCTTTGAATTCTTTATTTTTGAACATTTTTCAAAATAACCCCTAAAATCCCAATGCAACAGCGGCCAAAATGTGCCGATCACATGGGAAGGCACCCCAAGAAGAGTTATGGTACTTATCGAACCTAAGGGTACAGAGCGTTTTGGTGCCCAAGAAGAATGACATATGCCGAGCAACAGAAGTTTAGATCAAAGCAACGTAACAATAGCAAACAGCAACGAGGGCTTGCTATAGGTGCAACCAGCCAAGGCACAAAATGGAACATTGCCCACTAAGAAGTGAATATGACAATCAAGGAGGATCACTACGGAATAACAAGAAGTTCATGCGCTCAGAACCTTACCCACATGATGGCAGAAAGGAACAACTAGGAAAAAGGGAGACAAACTTAGTAATCTGTTATAACTGCAAAAAGTTCAGACATAAAAGGGTTGAATGCCCACTACCAAAGGAAATAAACTTCAACAACTGTCAGTAAGGGTAAAGCTACAAGGATTAAGCAAGTTTATTGCAACAAGGAACGAGTGATTTGAAAAAGATAGTGCAGCCTGACCAACAAAAGAGCGACGGACAAAGTGTTTGCCCTTCACAAGAGAGAAGGTAGTATTCATCGATGATTAGAGGTATGCTTGTATTCGCAGCTCTGGGATATATGATATTTTAGACTTGTTACATCACTATGGAAAGGGGACGCTTGTAGGATAACATTTTTAAGTTAACGCTAGTCAACAACCCCAGCGCTATAGATATGCGATGTATCTTTGAAAGTCGTGTAGTAATCGGTTTAGGATTTTAGTAATATGAAACCACCGTTACTGAAAATTGCTGAATATATAACCTGACCCTGTCCACACCCTCGATAAAAAATGACTCAAAGTGACGAAGGACACAACTTCGAGGAGAAGTAATGTAAGTAAACTATCCACAACATTTCACACGAAATTTCGAGGACGAAATTTATTTTAAAGGGGGTGCAATGGTTAGCCAATGAGATCCTAGGTCACTAAAAAAATTAGAAACCCTAACTCAACTCCAAACCATAATTCGATCCGAAAATCCTAAAGAAAGGTTCAAAACTCAAGAGACAAAACTATAACACCCGGAGAACCTCTCAACATCCTAAAACAAGTAATTATCATGAAATATTAAATTATAAATAAGAAATAATTCTCAAAAAGGGGTAAAATGGCCAAAATACCTCTAGTTTACCAAAAAGTTTTAAAATTCTAAAATTTAACACATGGACACCCTAAATTAAAGATTTAAAAACAAAAAAATAGAAAAAGACAAAATAACAACCAGAATGACAAAACTACCCCTTAGTGGCCGATTCTACGGAGGGAAATGTGCCAAAAAGTCACCTTTTGTGTTTTACCCTTAAAATGAGAAAAATATTTACTAATCAGGCATTATCATGACCTAAGATTTTCAAACAAGTAATATATAAAATAATGTAATATTATAAGCTAACAAAAGCAAATAAATTATTATTAAAATTCTTACACACCTAAATAAGTCAAAAAGTTACATCTTGTTAAACTAGCTTAAAGTGACTTATTTGCCTACACTTAATTAATCAATTGTTATAAAAATTATAATAAATCATAGAAAGACTAAAATAAACATAATCTTACTAATATAAAATGTTTTAAGAGGTTGGAATACTAAAAAGATACACCAAAATAAGTTTTAAATCATTTTCTTGCATAATATTGCACCAAAAACTCATTTAATTATTAAAATAATATAAAATCAGCTTTTGGATTCCCCCAAACAGTTCCCAAGTGACTTCCCCTACATAAGATCTGAAATTATTTTTCTCAAATATCTACCCACCTCTCATGCAACCAATGAGAAAAAGAAAAATTTAAATTAAAGCATAAAATGCATCACTACTCCTACTAAATTTTTCTCTATAAATACATGACTTAAACCACTCTTTTCCCCTCCATTTTTTGGCCAAGAGAGAAGTAAGAGACCAATTTTCTTAAGTTCTTGAGGTGTTCTTTAAGTTTGAGGGAAAAAAGAGGATGAAAGAAGGAGCCTAGGAAGATCAAGGAGGTTCTATAAAGCCAAATCCACTACTATCCTTCATTCTTAGGTCTTCCAACAAGTAAGTAATCACTTCAAAACTTCCTAATTAGAATCACCATAAACTCTCTCAATCCATCTCTGAAAATAGAACCAAGAACAAGAATCAAAACTAGGAAGGAATAGGCGTAAAGATATGAAAACATGGACTATTTTTATATTTCTTGTGACTTGTGGTGTGTGTGCATGTTTATGTTATTGAGTTTTGTTGCTTCTAGGAGTTCTAAAACAATGATATATAAGTGCCTAATCCATGCATGCAATGAAAATAGCTCAAATCTTGACACTCAACATGCTAAGTAGCTAAAATACATAATGATCTGAGATTTGTAACTTTAAGCATTTTGCCCCTAACTTTGAAAATCATAACTAAATATAGAAAAATGATCAAAGTGTGTTCTTTATAGATAGACATAGGTTTTGATGTTATCTTTCATCTAAAATTTGTTTAAACAATTTTGAGTGAGTAGAACTCGAGATATAACATTGTTTCCAAAAGGTATTAATTCTAAACTAATCAGTATTGTAAACCTAAAAACTCTATTTTAAAACGTGATTTGGACTTAGGTCAAAACATAAAAGTTGTAGATAACATATATCTAGCTACCCACCAACAATGAGCCAAAAATATTGAACTTCGATAGGTCAAATTACTTTTGAAAGTCATTGTTGTGGTTCAGTGAACAACAGAACCATTTGTCACACATATTTGTGCAACCAAAAATCCGTGTTTTTAATGACCTTCTTTAAAATTGGTTTTCATGAAAAATATTGATAACATGCTAAACTAGTTTCTGTCTAAAAATCAAAATTAAACACCCAGGGATGATCCCCCAGACCATTTTTAAACTCTCTGTTGAAAATTGATTTAGCTGTGTGTTTGATGACTATTTAACACATTTTATAAAATGACATATTTCTCTAACTTTTTTCAAATAACTACCCTTAGCACTATTCATGAGACTTGTAGGAAACATATTGAACTTAAACATATCCAAACATTTGCTCAGTATGACCTGATTTGATGCCCCAAAACTGAGACCAACTAAAGCCCTTTTTTCTGTGATTTTTCTGTATAATGCTGAACTGTTTTCACTTTTATGAATTAATTCATCTAGTTTGCTTAGGTTTTGACCTTAGTGTTAAACATAAGAGTTGTAGAGAATATTATTTTCTAGGCTGTGACCAAAAACCAGAACCGAACTCTAAGTCTAAATAACCTAAATTACTGCTGTAGTTTGCAAATAGGTGATTAAAAGTTGACTTGTAAATTGCTAAGTGTGCGATAAAGCATGTGTTGGTTGTGTGACTTGTTTTATATGTTTTACTTGATTTAAATGAGATAAATAATGAATTAATGTAATGTATAATGAAACATGACCATGCCATAAAATTGGAATCGTGCATTGAGAGTTTTACCTTATGCTCCAACTTATGGTACTTTATGCTATGTTGGTTTGTGCCTTGCCATGCCTAATATATACCATGCCATAAGTAGTTGTACTTGGAGATGCATATCGTACCTCATGAGCATTATCATTGTTACATTCATGATATGTTAGAATCCATCATACCGTTGTGGGCTTAGATGTATCAAAGTTATCATCTCCTTAGTTCTAAGTCTAGAGCGTCATTGGTTGTCAAAATTATAAAATGTTTTGGAATATATTCCCGGTATACACCCTGGGTACGTCCCTGGTGTATAGAAATTGTTTGTGATGGAAATTTGTTGGGCACTATGGGTTCGTCGCTAGCATCTCGTTCTTCGTTACTTGAACTTTGGGTTGACATCACACGAGCATCCTAGATCTTAAGGTGGGTTTACTTGGATAAGTGCACATAATTATTTTTACTATTCTGGAGAATGTGATCCATATCCACGCTGTGGCCATTGAGTAAAATAGTTGTGGCATGAAGCCCAATGACGCATTTACCATTAGCATCGAGGCCCGTGAATAGGTTTGGTGATCAATTACCCATTAAGTCCACTCTTATAATTTTCGGCGTAGAATTCATGCTATGTCTTTGGGTATATGTTGGGTTAAGAATTTTGCACTACATTGAACTATCACTCTTGCATATTCAACTATCTTTGCAATTGCCAACTCATTATACTGTATATTTTAACTCTTGCCTGCCTCTTGATTTATAACTGTTTAAAGTATTGGACGATATGTGTTGTGGCAAATTTTGGTTGTGAGATCTAGTTAGGAATTTTGGAGTGCTTTACTTTTGAGCTTTGGCTTACGGCGTTTGCACCACAAGCGGAGAACAAGATCTAGAAGAAGGAGAATTAAACGAAGAGTCCAAACATTGGGAAGGAGGGTACGAGGAACCCCAAGAGTTCGAGACGGTTCCCAGAGAGCAGTAGATTATTTTTTGTTTCCTTAGATTAATCCAAGATATTTATTTCTTATGCTGAATGACTGTAATAACTATTCTAATTATGATGTTTTTCCAAGCTTTAAGCTTATTTATGCAAATTAAGTACTTTATTATCTATAAATGAATTGTTAGAATATTTCTTATTTATACTTATGTATGTCCCGACGTGCTCGGAAGCCGGGTGTCACATGTAAACGTGAGGACTTGAAATGGGTGTAATGAGTTGGGAATAAATGACTAAGTGATTTGTTTATCTTGCATAAGGAACACCGGTTATGTGAATGGGATTTTAGTAAAAAGTAGAAGGTAGTTTTGATAAAACTATGTGTTGCATGTCGCATAATCATTATCGCATGTCATGCATTCATTCATCGTTAGTCAATTTCCTATGAGTCTCGGCTCATGTTTATAAACTATTTCAAATGATAGTGAAAAGAAGGCTATGGATTAAGGGATGTGGTCACGTGACCCCTTGTTTTGTTTGAAAGTATTTGAAGGAATTATATGTCTTTTCATATCATCTTTTGAGATTTAAACTATAGGAAATGTAATTCTTTTAAATACCTTGGGTGGTTGTATTTGGGTTGGTGTAACCCTGTTGTCAAGCCGTAAGGCCATGAACTCATATTTTGTATGTATGAGAGGACGTTCCTTATCGCTTGAAAATTGTATGTCGGTTGAATGATGGTTTCTTGATGTTTGACAATGTTTGGAGAGGCTTCTCTACTTCTTCGATCTTTTATCTATAAGATTTGGTAGCATGAAAGGCTTATCTTTGTAAAGGATTTCATGTGGGAAATCAAGTTTTTGAAACTAAATTTGAGAAACTTGTCCAGAGTTGGACCGCTTGAGCGGTCTATCAAGCGGTCATTTGTGCCTCTCGATTTCTCAATGCAAGTCCAGAAAAGCTGTAAGTAGTGAGAGACCACTCGAGCAGTTAAGCTGGGTGAGCTATTTTTCATCTTTTTGTTTCAAAGCTTACTTTTCAAAGGGGTGTTTACCTAAGGTTTTAAAGCTCTTTTGTGTACCCATTTACTTCAAACCAAGGTTTTAGTTTTGTTAAAACCTTTTTTATATGGGCATTCTCCTTGTTTATTGATTGGGTTTCCATTGTTATGAAATTGAAGCGTTACAGATTGGTATTAAAGCTTTAGGTTCGAATACCTATGTATCGTGGGAATGGTTGATCCATTGTATGAGAGTTTCATAAATGTGTGGCATTCATGTACTTGTGTGTGTTAGCATGATATATCTTCGAAGTAGTATGATATTTACATGCTGTGTTAGTTGGATATGTAGGTTGGATTTTTAGGATGATGCGTCTTGCCCTTGGGCGTCCAGTCTACTAGTTTGGGGTTTAAGTTTGAAAGGCATTTGACTGACATCTATTCTAACCAGAGATCCAAACGAGTTACCTGGATTAATGTTTCATTCTGATTAGTCATGTTCATTATGTGAGATGTGTTGATGCTATGGTACGTGTTATGTGATAACGTGATGAACATAATATCGTTCATAGGAGATGAGTTAGTTTAGGACATGGTATTGATATATATCTTTATTCCTTCTTATATATAGAGCGATGTTGCCGATATGAGGTAGTGGCCGAGGTCGCGAATATACCCACGTTCTGGAAGAAGGGCATATGCATGCCTTGCAGGAATAAGCGAGCGGCATTGATGTTGTTCAGAAGATGCTCGTGATGATGCTCGCTTTAGCTGAGGCATTAAGGGTTGGAGCTAGAGCTCAAGCCAAAGGCTATGGTAGCAATGAGAGAATTTTGGCAGTTGGATCCTCCAACCTTTTCTGGGGAGTCAGACCCCAAAGTTGCTACGAAGTGGTTGGAAGTGACCACAACGATCTTTAACACCTTAAAGATCATGGAGGACGAGTTACGGGTAAGGTTGGCAGCGTTCCAACTTCAAAAAGTTGCGAGAGAGTGGTTGAAGTTTGCCAAGACCACTATGGAGGGCACGTGGATTACTTTCACTAGGGTCTTCTTGGAGATGTATTTCCCAGAGTCATCGAGAGATACCTACCGTGAGGAGTTTTTTTCCATCATTTAGGGCGCCCTGTCAATGGTCTAGTATAAGGCCAAGTTCGCAAATCTACCGCAGTTTGCACCAAGATGATAGCATTGGAAGAGTTGTGCACCAAGCGGCTCGAGCGGGGTCTTCGACTGACTATTAAGGACATGATTATAGCTTTAGGCATTCGAGTCTATATCGAGTTAGTGGAGGCCGTCATTTGCGTTGAGAATGCTATAGCCGAGAGCTGAAAGATCAGAGAGAGTAAGTCACATCAAGGGGGTTTTGGGGCGCAGTTAGAGGGGCTCCAGTTGAAGAGGCAGAAGTCAGGAGGATCGAGTTCTTATCTTATGGGGTCCCAACTGTAGCCACGATCGGCACCTACACCATTGATAGGTTCGTTTTGACATTTTGAACGTTAACAGATTGTTTGCTTCTTGTGAAAATAGTTGGGGCATCGTGTCAAAAAGTGCCCATAGTAGGGATAGTAGTAGAGTCAAACTCAGGGGAGGACCCTATATTCTTGCTATTAGTGCAGCTAAGCGGGTCACATGCACTGGGATTTCCATTAAGGAGGGAATGTATAGAGTGCTCCAAGAGCATAGCTAAGGTAGACACCTCAAGGGCGGCAGGGCTATGGGCAGTCGCAACAACAATCAGGAGTGTAGTCAGTGAGGACAATAGGAGGGGATACTTTAACCCAGTCGGTGAGGCAGCTGGGAGCTAGGGGGAGCAATGGGCCAAATCAGGGGAATTAGGGGTGAGTGTATGCCCTCATGGAGTCTCGTACGTCAGTGGCACTTACCGTGCTAGATGTCACAGCCAGTCCATCGATCATCTGAGGTACCTTCTTAGTGTACCGTTCATGTGTTAGTGGTCTCGTTGACACTAGAGCATCGCATTCATTCATCTCATCCGTATTTGCATTTGCATTGGGGCTAGAGGAAGACATTTTGAGTAATGCCTTATGTGTAGAGACACCAATTGGCAAGACTATCATATTGAGATGTGTCTGTAGAGCTCGTGAGATGGAGATTACCGACCACCGTTTAGTGTTTGATTTCATTGTGCTCGATATGACTTCATTCGATATCATATTAAGGATGGATTGGGTGACCACCTTTAATGCTTTTATCGACTGTGACCGGTGATGAGTATTTGTTCGCACACCAGAAGGAGACTTCTTTTATTTTGTGGGTGATCGAGATGATGGTTTAGTACCTAGGTTTCCTGGTTCACAGAGCTGGGATAGCCTTAACCTCCTTTTCTCTGCCTTGTCGATGAGTGAGATTGATTCGACTTGTGGGGAGCTTCCTCCCGTTGTTTATGAGCTTTCAAATGTCTTCTTGGACGATTTGTTTGAGCTTCTGCTACGATGGGAAGTAGAGTTTTCCATTAACCTCATCTCAGGGACTGCTCCCATTTCTATGCCTTCATACTGTTTTGCACCAGCTGAGTTGCTAGAGTTGAAGGTGCAGGTTCAAGAGTTGTTGGATAAGAGTTTTATTCGTCCTAGTGTGTCGCCTTGGGGAGCGCCAGCCTTGTTTGCAACAAAGAAGGATGGGTCCTTGCATTTATGTATCGATTACCGTAAGTTGAACCACGTAACCATTAAGAACAAATATCCCATGTCTTATATTGATGACTTATTTGACCAACCGAAGGGTTCTTGTTGCTTCTCTAAGATAGATTTGAGATTTGGTTACCATTAGTTGCGAGTTAAGGAGGAGGACATTCCGAAGACGACTTTTTGTACCCGTTATGAGCATTTTAAGTTTTTAGTCATGCCTTTTGGACTGACTAGCGCACTGGCGACGTTTTTGGACCTTATAAATCATATCTTTCACCCTTGACCGATTCGTGGTGGTGTTCGTGAACGATATTCTGATTTACTCACCATAGGAGGAGGCGCATGAGGAGCATCTTAGGATCGCTCTACAGTTGTTGTGGGAACACTGGTTGTATGCCAAGTATGACAAGTGTGAGTTCTGGTTGCCCGAGGTTATGTTTTTGGGGCACGTAGTTTCAGGAGACGGAGTAGCAGTGGATTTTTCTAAGATAGAAGCCGAAATAGATTAGGAGAGGCCGAAGAATGTATTCGAGATTCAGAGTTTCTTGGGTTTAACGGGTTACTATTAGAAAGGGATCAAGTATGTATGGAATGACAGTTGTGAGCTCACCTTTCAGATTTTGAAGGATAGGTTGACCAGTGCACCCATTTTGATTGTACCAGAAAGAGGGCTTGGCTATGCCATTTATTGCGATGCGTTGCATGAGGGTTTGGGTTGCATTGCATGTTGATGCAACAAGGAAAAGTAGTTACCTATGGGTCGACACAGTTAAAGATTCATGAGAAGAACTATCCCACACATGACTTGGAGCTCGCAATAGTGGTCTTTGCTTTAAAGACTTAGAGGCATTATCTGTATGGAGACCACTTTGAAGTGTTCTCGTATCACAAGAGTTTGAAAAATACTTATTCTCACAAAAGGATTTGAATCTATGACAGAGGAGGTGGATGGAGTTTTTGGGAGTTACAATTTTGATCTACAGTATCATCCTGGTAAGGCTAATATGGTGGCCGATGCCCTTAGTAAAAAAAACATTGAGCTCGTTAGATCACATGGATGTTAGGGAGTGCAGTATGCTTGGGGAGGTCGGCGAGTATGACCTACAACTTGGTGAGTCTAGTGACAGTGTTACCTTATTCACGATGGTTTCTCAACCCACCCTTATTCGCCTTGTTATGGAGGCTCAACAGTCAGATGAAGAGAGACTAATGTTTTGGGGACAAGCTTGAGTGGCGAGGATGCAAAGGAGTGGACTATCCACTCCAATTAGAATTTAAGATTTGCAGGGAGAATCTTTGTGCTGGAGTTATGTTGTGATGACGTGCTTCGTGAGATTCATCATTTGCGTCTTGCTGCGCATTTGGGTGACACTAAGATGTATCATGACATGCGTAAACAGTTTTGGTGGAAGGGCATGAAGAATGATGTTGCACTCTTCGTTTCACGATGCCATACTTGCCAGCAAGTGAATGCCGAGTATCAGAGACAAGCAGGATTATTGCAGTCATTCCCAATGTCGGGATGGAAGTCAAAGAATATCGCTATGGATTTAGTTTTGGGACTTCCAAGGTTGCCAAGGGGCATGACGCTGTTTGTGTAATAACCCAGCTCAAATCCTAGTATTAGCGACGGATAAACAATAAGAACTTAGGTCGCTACATGAACAAGTGAAACCCTAATTAACCCGAAACTCTAAATTTGACCTGAAAATCCTAAAAAGACAAAATACTCAGAGACAAAGCTCTAACACTCAGAAAAGTCTTGGGACAACTTAAATTAAATAAATAACATAAAATATAAAATTAAAATTCAAAATTTCTCATAATTAGAATAAAATGACCATTTTGCCCATAGTACAGCAAAAAGTCTTAAAAATTTAAAATTTGACACATGGATATCAAAAATTAGATATTTATACAAAATTAATTAATAAAAGACAAAATAATAATAAAAATGACCAAATTACTCTTACATGGCTGGCCACCTAGGAAAATGTGTCCAAAAAGTTACTTTTTGTCTTTTTAAGCTTAAAAATAAAAAAAAAGACGTATAGATTAATCATTATTTTGACCCAGTACTTTTTATACAAGTAATAAATATAATAATAATATAATAATATAGGTTTAAAAAAGTAAACAAATAATTATTTAACGTCTTTACACAATAAATAAGTCAAAAAGTCAATTCTAGTCAAACTAACTTAATTTAGCTTAAAAGCCTACACCTATTTAATTAATTACTATCAAGATTGTGATAAATTATGGAATGACTAAATTAACTATAAACACAATAATATAATAGGTTTTAGTAGGTTTAGATACCAAAAAAATACATAAAATTAATATTTTATGGATTTTCTTTCACAAAATGGTACCAAAACTCAATTTAAACCCTAATTTAATTCAAAATCAGATTTGTCTGCCCCAAACCTGCCCTTAGCTGAATTCTCAAGCTGCCAAAAACCAGATTTTTAAGTCTTAAAAAGAACACACCACGCCATGCAACTAATAGGAACCAAGAAAAATTTAAATTTGAAATTATGTACAATAATTATCCCTCCATTATACTTTTTGTATAAAAACATATCAAACACCCATTCTCCTTCATGTAATTTGGCTGAGAGAGGGTGAGAGTGTTAGGGTTAGTATAATGAAAATCATGTTTTTAGTATTTAATTTTATTTTTTAAAAAATTAATTTTCTATTTTATGAGAATTTTTATGAGCAATATATGTGTATCATTTTTTGATATGCATGGATGTCCAATATTCTGTATAGTATTTAATCTGGTGTGTAGAGTACTGCTTACACACAGGAGACCAGATTTTAGATTTTTGCAGAATATAAGTTTTATGTTCACAATTTAGATGGAAATGGACATACTATCGGTACGACTATGACACAGAATTTTAGTAGGCCTGTCTTGGTTGCGGGGAACAGATAATAACGTCGTCTATTGTTCTGACTCTCTGTGCTAGTACACTTTGTGTGTATTGAACGAGACATTTTGGGTAATTAATTTAGTACTGACTACTAACTATATAAATTAATTCACACCCCAAGATTATTATGAATAGTGCTTATTCTCTTAATTCTGAAATAATTATTGATTTGCATATATTTAATATTCGTTGTTTTGAGTCAATAGAGGGTACGATCTTATATGGGTCTATTTTCCCGATGAGTTAAATAGCGATATTATTTATATAAAAAATATTAATTATTGACGAAATCTACGTCCCAAAAGATCAGGATTGATGATACCCCCTTAAAGATGCTTATAAGTTTTGATCGGGCCAAACCCAGCAGGTGGATTTGATTATCTGGCCGTCAAATAAGTTAAGCAGAAGGGCTTAAAGAATATGAAGATGTCGATTAAATTAAATTTTTAGAAATTAAATTTAATTGGCGGGTATCGAGAATCTTAACGTGAGGAGAAATGGTAAGCATTTAATAACAGAAGCTCAATGCAAGAAGGTCATGAGATTATGGGTCAGAGTGCAATTACAGTTCTTTAGTGGTGTGAACTGTAATTCAGTGTAAAATATAAATTACAGAAACTGCTGCTGATTTTCCATAATTGCATATACCGCTATGCGTCTTTCATTAATTGCAGAAACCGCTGGTAGGTGTTTGTGTTCCACTGGAAGTCTTACTCGTAATTACTCCCTAGGTCCCTGCTGTAGCCCGATATATATGCAGGTAGGCTGAACCAGTTTGAGATTGATAGAATTGATAGTTCAGATATCTCATATATTATTATGATATTATTTTTGTCTTTCAAGACTTAAATATATCTGGGTTCTGCCGGTACGAGTTCTCGAAAGATCATAGCCCACACTACGTTCGAGGATCGCGTAAGGGAATACAGTAGAAGATCTGACTGGAGCTTCAACTAGGAATCAAGTCATAGTTGAAGATTAGATCTACAAGAGGTATTCTTCTAAATTAACTTTGGTTCCACGGGTTTTATTTTGATCGTTCTTCATCAAAAGTTTTATCTGGAATGCGTTTCGGCGTTTGCCCGTCTAGATAATTTTTTATCAAAAATTATTTTTCAAAAACAATGATCTTGGCAGTATTGCCTCAAATAGAGAAAGAGACCAAAAAAAGTTTCTAAGTGTTTTCAAAGAAGAAGGAGAGAAGAAGAAAGAGGAAAGGAAGAAGAAGGAATAAAGGTTCAAGGTGTGAGCATTGAAGCTAAGTCTATACTTTCTACATTCTTTTGAGTATCAAATAAGGTAAGTAAATCCCCTAAAACCTTCTAATATTCTCTCGTAAAATAACCCTCAATCCATCTTTGTAAGCAACCCTAAGAAAAAGAAACAAAGATTAACTCAAAAAGGCGTTGTAGGTGTGGATAGTGGACTGTTTGTATATGATCAAGCTTTGTATGTGCTTGCGTGTACATTTTTGAGTTTTATGACTTAAGTATGTACTGGAGTTTTGGTTTGTATGAGTATATGACATGAATGCAAAGAAAATACATCAAAAATGAATACCACCTGAGCTAAGCTATCAAAACCTTAAATAACTTAATTTTCTCGGCTTACCAAATTTTTTCCATGAACTTTAAAACATCTTAACTAATTGTAGCAAAATGATCTAAACATGATTTTTATGTCCAGACCTATATGTTTTATTTCTCTTTCATACAAAATTGGTTTAAAGTGATTTCGTTAGATAGAACTCCAAATATACTATTTTTTCCAAAGAGTGTCAGATTTTGACCACTCTAAGGTGCAGACCTAAAAACCCTAATTTAGAATAAGAACCGAGCTTCGGTCAAAACATAGAACATGTAGAGGACATGATTATCCTACTTTGCACCAGATATGAGCAAAACATATGAAGTCTTGATTGGTCAAAACCCTTCCAAAAGTCACTATTGAGATTTAGTGACTGACAGAGCTCTCTGTCACACATTTTTGTGAAACCAATACCCTACGTCTTTCATAGCCCAATCCAAAAGTGGTAAACATGAAAAATGTAACTAACATATTAAACTAAGTACTGAGAAAACATCACCCAAAATACCCTCGGATGGTACCCCGAAGGCTTTGAGCATTCTCTATCGAAAAACCTACTCTGAAAACCCTTTTTAGGCTGACTGAACCATTTTTATAAATTGTTCAAAATCACTAACGTTTTCCAAACAACTTGCCCTAGCACAAAACGTGAAACTTGTAGGGAACACCTTAAAGTAAAACCTCACCAACAATCAGACCTATAATCCTTGAATGGATGCCCCAAAACCGTGGCCTACAAAGGCCAGAATTCTGTGTTTTTCTCTATAAAATGCTAGACGATTTTCACTTAAGTAAAATAAATAGCCCCTTTTCCCTAGGAACTGACCTTAGTGTTAAACATGAAAGTTGTAGAAAATATTTTTATCTAATTGGTGTTCAAATTTTAGAAATTAAATCCATGTCTAGGTATTTCAAAATACTGTCGTAACTTTAAAACTAGTAATTAAACATTTACCTAGATTTGGCTAAGTGTACGAATGACGTGTTACTTTGTGAAACTTGAATCTATAGATTTTATATGAACTTGGTGAATGATTGGTGTATGAAAATGATAATTTTGATGAAATGAACCTATGCCAATAGTTTGATCCTATGTCACATAAGTCATGGTTTATGCTTCGCATGCTTGTACTCTATGCTTTAGTAGAATGTTCCATACCTTACTTACATGCCATGTTACAATTGTACACGAAAAGCATATTGCACATCATGAGCATTCTTATATTTCATTTTGGGTTATCGAAGTCCCTTTCATACCTTTTATTTTGAGTTGGATTATATGGAAATCGATCTTTCTGTGGCCTTGGATATAGGGCGTCCCTGGTTGCCTTATTTGAAAACTGAATTGGGAGATTATTTATAAAAAGGAGATTAGGCACCATGGATTCCTCACTAACCTTTTTTTAGACTTTGGGTTGACGCCTAATGAGCATCCTGGTCCTTAATGTGGGATCGGTTGGCCTGGGATAAGGATTGACAAAAAAATTGGATAAAGGCCCACCCCCACGTTGTTGCCATTGCGTAAAATGGTTAAGGCATGTAGCCAAGGTGAGGGTTTACCTTTCGCAACAAGGTGAGGATAGTGTAGACACCCCAATTTGATCCAGCTTTATCTTAGGTGAATTTGATGATGAAAACAATTGGAATGGTACCTCAATGGCCCTAAACAAACTACGCACCCTAAGCCCTAGACAAACTAGGCATCCTAAGCCCTGACAAGTCAGTCAAATCTCTCAAGCCCTAGATAAACTAGGCACCCTCAGACCTGGCAAGCAAGGCAAATCTTTCAAGCCCTAAAAAAACTAGGCACCCTAAGCCTAAGCAAGCTAGGCAAATCTTTAAAGCCCTAGACAAATTAGGCACCCTAAACCCTGGTACGCCAGGCAAATCTTACGCGTCCTAGTAAAAGACTAGGAATCCTAAGCCCTAGTACTATAGGCAAATCCTCTTAACTCTAGGTTCGTGTGCGAGAGACGATCTTATTGGTTTTTCACACCTTAGTAAAAGACTAGGGACCTTAAGCTCTAGTGTGCCAGGCAAATCATTATCATTTTGTTTTTCCCAAACCACAAAAAAAAAAAATTATCTCTTCCCTCTGATATTTCTGTTTTGCCCCTTTTGCCCTGATATTTTAAAATTTTTTAAAATTTACCTTAATTCTCTAGGATTTTTAAAAATTTTCTTTTAATTTTCTAGGAATTTTTAAAAATTTGCCCCGTTTTTCTAATTTTTTTTCTTAAATTTCAAAGAACTTTAAAAAAATTAAACATTCCTAATTCTTTAAGATTTAAAAAAAAAAATTCGTAATCTTCTAAGTTTTTCAGAAATTCCCCTAATTTTCTAGGAGTTTCCAAAATTTCCTAAGAATTTCTAAAAAGAAAAAATTCAAAAAAATGCCCTTAATTTTTTAGGATTTTTTAAAATTTCTAGAATTTTCTAAAAAAAATTTCTTCAATTTTCTAGGATTTTCTAAAACTTTTCTAGAAATTTCTGAAAATTTGCCCCAATATTTTCCTTAAAGTTTCTAAAGAATTTTTGAAAATTTTCCAGAATTTTTTCTAAAAATTTTGTAGGATTTTTCAAAAATTTTTTTGAATTTTCTAGGATTTTCTAAAAATTTCTTAATTTTCTCCTAATTTTCTAGAATTCTCTAAAACAATTTTCCTAAATTTTCTAGAACTTTTTGATTTTCTCTTAAAAATGCCCCTTAGTGAAAATTTGTCGAAAATTTTAGGATTTTCGACAAAATTGTCTCTAATTTTCTAGAATTTTTGATAAAAATTATTCTTTTAGATTTCATGCCCCAAAAACAAAAATAAAAATGCCCCTTTACTTTTTTTATGTTTTTTCTAAAATAAAAATAAAAAATTCAAGTCTTTTTTATTTTCATTAAAATAATCGCCCTTTTTATTGTTTGTTCAAAACCTAGTATCCCTATTGTTTTAATCTCCATTGCATAGGTACCCAAGCTAAGATTTTCAGTACAAGTCTCATAACAATATCATCATTCATCATCAGCATATGAAGTCACATTATCATATCATATGGGGGATCCTAGGCATGCGTCTACGTTTGATATATCATAAAAATATGTTTTGATAATTAAACAAGTTTGGAACTTATCGATGGACGCTGACGAGACATATACTAGTCTGGCTCCCGAAGAAGTACATTAACAACGACAGAGTCCGTGTGCCGCTCGTAACGCCGCAACCCGTGTGGAACTACGTGATGGGGTACCAGAGCATATGTGTGTGGGTCGAAGGGTGCTGGATGGCACTCCCCAGCATCAGGATCCAAGAAATTAGTCATCTCGGCCTCAGCAGCAGCGTCTGCAGCTGCCAGTGCCTCGGCTGCTGCCCGTGCCTCCTCCTTAGTAGCTCGGTGGGAAGCACGTTCCGCCTCGAGAGGAAGGGCATCCATAGCCCCTATAGATGACTGGGAGATAATGGTCCCCCTAGAATGAATGGTCCCCATGGAGGGGCTCCTAGCAGTGGAGGGGCCTTATCGTGCCCCCAAATCATCATCTCCATGGCCTTAGCCTGCCATGAAGAGGAAGAGAATCACAAACAGTAGAATAAAAATCGTGTGAAATCTTGAAAGAAAGAAGAGAGAGCAGGAGAAAGCTTGGAAGCAAAGGAAGCAAGAGAAAGTTTGAAGAGAGTTTTGGGAAAGCAAGGAGTTAGAGAGACAGAGAGCAGAATGCACAAATGAACACCCACACGCGCGTTAAAGGATCGGGTGCGCGCCTAGAGTTGGCAGTCGCCACTTCCAAAGTGAGCGACCGCCATGTTTATGAAACGACACATGGTGACCGCCATGTTGTAGGAATTTTAAGTGGGCAGCTGCCATGTCCGAGGGGTTTAGGCTTGACGATCGCCATCTTCTTAATAGTCACATCACATCAGTCTTGGCGACCATCATGTCAGAGCATCATTATGGGGCTTTAGGGTCTTGAAGGGAATGTTTAGAGATTTTTAATGCTATTGTGTGTATTTGTGTGTGTTTTAGTGTGTATTTTATGAGATTATTTTCTTCTTGTGCGCATATATGTGTATTTTCAAAAAATATTTTATCAGCAAAAGTGTTTGTCAAAAATAATTCTTCTTATTTTGTTTGTGTGCTTTTCTAAAAAAAAAATAATAAGTATAATAATCTTGAGGGTTTTTCAAAATCTTGGGTGTTTTCGAACAAAAAAATACTTGAAGAAAATTTTTGTGTAGAAAATTTTTGTGTGTGGTCTCTCCTTCCGATAAATTTAATTTTAAGTCGTAACTTGACTTTTAATTATTTTTATCTCGCGCAACGTCCCGATTTTTTAGGTCTTAACTCGACCTATTAATTCATGGTCTCTTCTTCCTATAAATCTAATTTTAAGTCATAACTTGACTTTTAATTATTTTTACCTCGCTTCCAATAAATTTAGTTAAAAGTCGTAATTTGGCTTTTAATTATTTTTATCTCGCTTCCGATAAATCTAATTAAAAGTCGTAACTTGGCTTTTACTTCCGATAAATCTAATTTTAAGTCGTAATTTGGCTTTTAATTATTTTTATCTCGCTTCCGATAAATCTAATTAAAAGTCGTAACTTGGCTTTTAATTATTTTAAGTCGTAATTTGGCTTTTAATTATTTTTATCTCGCTTCCTATAAATCTAATTTTAAGTCGTAACTTGACTTTTAATTATTTTTATCTCGCTTCCGATAAATCTAATTTAAAGTCATAATTTGGTTTTCAATTATTTTTATCTCGCTTCCGATAAATTTAGTTAAAAGTTGTAACTTGGTTTTTAATTATTTTTATCTCGCTTCTGATAAGTCTAATTTTAAATCGTAACTTGGCTTTTAATTATTTTTATCTCGCTTCCGATATATCTAATTTTAATTATTTTAAGTCATAACTTGGCTTTTAATTATTTTTATCTCGTTTCCGATAAATCTAATTTTAAGTCGTAATTTAGTTTTTAATTATTTTTATCTCGCTTCCGATAAATTTAGTTAAAAGTCGTAACTTAGCTTTTAACTATTTTTATCCTATTTTCATCCCAAAATTGTGAGGTCCTGACTTTACTGATCAAATTGCTTTCCCGGTTAAGATAATTTCTTGGATCTTAACTCAATCATATTCATTATTATATCCCTAGCCAAGTCATTTGATCTTAACTCGATCTTTGACTTGTTTATTTGTGCTCTTTTTAGATCTTGACTCGATCTTTAGGATCTGCCTACATCATACCAGCATCTGCATCATGTTTCTTATTATGCATTATTGCATTTTGCCCCGGGAACTACGTTTTGGTCTGATTCCTAGCAAAGGGGTACGTAGGCAGCTCGATAAAAATTCAAGTATGACCAACATCATATGCATGCTTGTGTGTTTGTGACCTAAGATTGACGGCTTGGTCAAATGGCTGTTGTCTCTGGATCTTTGATATAACTTTCATCATGCGTTGCTATGCAAGTTATATCAAAGAGAGGCAACTGTAGACACCCCAATTTGACCCTGCCTTATCTTAGGTGAATCCGATGATGAAAACAGTTGGAATGGTACCTCAGTACGATCCTCGAAAAATAATTCAAAGCTCGGTAATTGAACACAATCATCAAAACCTTTAAACCGATGAAATTTTGTTGAAACCACCGATAACTTGCTATGCAAGCTATGTTCATTAAGGCGACCTCCATGTTCACTAGGGCGACCGCCAATAGAACCTCTTGAAAACTCTAGCCAAAAGTGGCGACCGCCACCTTCAACCTGGCGACTGCCAACTTGCATTGTGGCGACCGCCAATAGAACATCTTGGAATCTTTTTAAACATGGCCAAACGTGGCAACATCTCATTGGTTGAAGAATTCTATAAATACTGTACCCCTTGGTACGTTTTGAAGGGATAATTTTAGAGAGAGGTTTAGAGAAAGAAGCTCTGCCGAGTCACCGAGAAATTCTGAGCCCCAACGCCGAAGTCCTGCCAAAATGCCGAGATCCAAACCTCCGACACCTACATTGAAACCCTAGCTTGGGATCACCATCTGAGGATTGGACCATTGAAGCACATTTCCCGACTTGAGGATTCCTTAGCAATCTAGGTACTTTGCTTGGATTCTCGGTCCTTCTAGCTCCATTTTCTACCTCTTCGGAGAGATCGGGTTAATTTGATTATTTCATCTTTATTATGTTTTTGAGACCCGAAACCTTGTTCTTTTATGTTGTTTATATATTCGATGTGTTCGTTTCAGTATATGAATAGCATCGATGTATGGTTTATGCTTTAAAGTTGTAGAACAGCATGTATAAGTGTGTTATACGCTTTTCGGGATTTGGTAGAGGCTCGTTTGGCTTGCGTTTGGACTAAAAAACTTGTTTTTCTTCACAAGCTCGAGACCAAAAATAGTAAGGGAGTTTGGTCAACTGGGCTGCTGAGTTCGGTAGACTGAAGTGTTTTTTCTTGGGTTCGGTCGACTGAACCAAGAGGTTTAGTCGACTAAACTGTGGCGGTTCACATTTTTCGAGGAGCTTCAGTCGACTGAAGTGGCCTCTTCAGTTGACTGAACTGCCTTTTTGGTGAGTTTATAAGTAGTTCCAGGGGCTGAAATGTTTGGGAATGTTTTTTCTTTCCATTCTCTCTGCCTTCTCTCTAGTTTTGAGGGCCCGACGCTTGGTTTGTTGTTGGTTCCTTTGTGGACCCTTACTATCGGGGCCGAGGGCATCGTATACATCCAGTCGGATTCTCGTTTTGATGCCGTTCAGTTTTGAGACGTCGAGGTCTTGACTCTCCGAGGTAGGATTCTAAACCTACTACTGTTATGAGGGTGTTATATGCAGTTATACTTGCTTTCACCGGGTAAAAATGCATGGAATGTTGTTTACATATTTTAAATCATGGTTTTTGGCTAAAAGTAGGTTTTTACGCCTTTTCTCGGTTGTATGCATGTTTCGGGTACGTGGTATCCGTAGTTTTCAAAATGAAGTTTGAAAACAGTGTTTTGTGAAATTGGGTGAAAAACGTCTTTTGGAGGCTTGGAGCTAACCCAGAGGGTTAAATCTCACCTTTTAAACGTTTGTTAGAAATGATTTTAGATCTCCATTTTGATGGATTGGATATCTTTTTATACATGTGTTGTCTAAACCATTTTGCGGGTTTTCATAGTTCATAGTTGAGCTACGGTGGATTTTAAAATGTTCTCCATAGATGTACCGAGACAGAGTGTGATTTGAGTTGGGCTTCTATTGCTCCTTGGTGTAAGTGCAAAAATATGCGCAGAGTGGGTTTGCTATGGTCCCTCGAGTTAATCCCCTTAAACGTGGTTTGGTTATGTTTCATCCATCGGTCGTGGAAAACCGTAAAGAAACAAGTGTGTGATTTGGGTGCTTTCCCATCGGTCAAGGAAATTTGTAAAGAAGTCGGTTGCCTCCGTGAATGGCGTTGTTGTTATAACTCCGTATAGAACCTGCCATTACCTAGTAGGCCTTCTGTGGGTCAGGACTAGGGTAATGGGCAGGAGTCTATAGTTGTTGCCTTTGTCTGTACGACAAAGTCAGTACGTAGGATTTCATTTATATCTTTCTCCTCGGTTGAGTGGCTTGAGTGGAGCTTACTATTTTATTTACAGCTTTTCCTTAACTGTGGCATGATATCTGTTAGGATGATATGCATAGTTTGAATGATGGAAAATGTGGGGTTTTATGAGATAAAACCTTTTTGAGACTCGTGATAGTCTGACGAAAAACTTGTGATTTTGGAAAGAAAACCTTTTTGGCTCCAGTGGTTGAGCCCGTGTGTGTATAATTGTATAGCCTGCTTTACAGTTTTATTGTCTGTATTCTTTTTGGCTTCGGCTCACGGTGTGGAATTTTACTGTAAAACCTTTTCAGGTAAGCATGATGAGTTGACCTAGTTGCAGAGGTGGTAAAAGACTTGTTGTAGTTTTCCCTATTTTTCACATGTACTTTTACATGTGATGCCTGTTTCAGAAGGCTGGTTTTGTACACCTTGAGGCGATATATTTATTCATGTATGAGAATGCATGTTTTTAGTTTATGAGAGTTAAACATTAGGGATCTTTTATCCAAATGTTGTATATTTTGATTATCAATTGTGAAACCTATTTTCCTTAAATGGGTGTTTTAGTGGGCTTTCGCGTGACCCGGATGTTTGGAGCGTGACAACTTAGTATCAGAGCTCTGGAATTGAATACCTACGAGCCATGGGAAAGAGGGTACATCACCTTGTGAGGATATATGTGTGATTGACTGCATGTGTTACAGCGCTTTCTTAACATAGCATGACAGCTTGTGGTGTATACGTGGGTATGGAGGTTGGGCTTTAGGATTGATTAGTCTTGCTTTCGGGCATCTAGATTCACG
>JAUMHN010184157.1:0-21693 GCA_032360265.1 Heliamphora ciliata
AATTATGATAAAGAAAAAACTAACATGTCGAATATATATGATAAAATAAAAAGGAATCGAGTCCTACAACTCTCCCTTCTTAAGGAATCTCCCCCCGAAATTCACCACAAGGTTACAAGGCAAACAACTCCGGCTATCTAGCATGAACCCTGGGCTCAAGTTCCCACGTCACTTCCTCAACACCATGATGAAGCCACAGAACCTTGACATAAGCAACGGTCCTCCCTATCAACACTTGTTCCCTCATGCCTAGAATCTTCACAGGTCGCTTCTCATAAGTAACATCCTCATCCATCTGCAACTCAGCCCAATCCAGAACATGTGATGAGTTAGGCTCATACTTTCGAAGCATGGAAACGTGAAACACGTTGTGCACAGATGCAAATTGAGGTGGTAAAACCAAACGGTATGCCACCTCCCCAATCCTTTCAAGGATCTCGAACGACCCAACAAAACGGGATGATAACTTCTCGCTACGGCCAAACCACATCAAACCTCTGCATGGTGAGACCTTCAGAAACACATGATCTCCCACCTCAAACTCCAAAGGTCTCCTTCTTTGATCAGCATAACTCTTCTGGCAACTGTGAGCTGTCACTAGACGTAGGCGAATCACAGCGATCTTCTCTGTCGTCTCTCGCACCAAGTTTGGTCTCAAGACTATGGTCTCTCCCACATTGGTCTAATACAATGGTGACCTACATGGCCTACCATACAAAGTCTCATACGGTGTCATCCCAATATTGGACTGATAATTTTTATTGTATGCAAACTCTTCCAACGGTAGGTGATCTTTCCAAGAACCCCAAAAATTAAGTACACAGGCTCTTAATATATCCTCCAAAATCTGTATAGTTTGCTTGGGCTGACTATCCATCTGTGGATGAAATGCAGTGCTGAACATCAAGCTCATCCCAAAAGCAACCTGAAGACTCTGCCAAAAGCACGATGTAATGCACAGGTCTCGATCAGAAACGATAGACACAAGTACTTTGTGTAACCAAACTATCTCACGGGCATACAATCCATCCAGTCTGTCCACAGAATCCTTCACGCGAATGGGAAGAAAGTGTGCAGATTTCGTCAGCCTCTCGACTATAACCCAAACAGTGTCGTGTCCCTTAGGCGATCTAGGAAGTTTTGATACAAAGTCCATCGTAATGTTTTTCCACTTCCATTCTAATATTGACAATTACTATAACAACCCTGCAGGTCTCTGATGTTTCGCCTTTACATGCTGATAAGTAAGGCACCGAGAGACGAACTAAATCACATCCCTCTTCATTTCCTTCCACTAGAATTGGCGACGTAGATCATGATACATCTTAGTGCCTCCTGCATGCACTACAAGATGAGCATGATAGAAATCATGTAGTACATCATCACGGCACCACTCTGGTACAAACAGTCTCCTTGCCAATCTCAAATTCTTATCTGGGCTCACAACTCATCCCGTGGTGTCTTTTTCACTAGCAATACCATCCCGTAACATCTGAGCCTCCTAATCTGTCTGCTGAATCTCAAGTACACGTGCAACCAATATAGGTTGTGAAACTACTGAAAATAAGATCGCGCCTTTCCTTGTCTCCCCGAGATATAGATCAAACTCACCAACCCCTCCAAGCATGTCCCATTTTCATATAGCACTAGAAGCCAACGAACCATGAGATCTTCTACTAAGAGCATCGGCCACGACATTGGCCTTTTCCGGATGGTACTGCAGCTCAAAGTCATAATCCTTCAACAACTCCATCCATTGTCATTGGCGTAGCTTCAAGTCTTTATGCAAAAATAAGTATTTTAAACTCTTGTGATCGGAGAAAATCACAAAATGCTCACCATAAAAACAGTGCCGCCATGTCTTCAAGGTAAAAACCGCGGCTGCTAACTCCAAATCATATGTTGGATAGTTCTTCTCATGAGTCTTCAACTGCCAAGATCTATAAGCCATAACCATACCTCTCTACATCAAAACAAAACCCAGACCATCATGCGACGCATCACAATACACTATGTAACCCAAACCTCGTTTTGGAATAATCAACGCTGGTGCACTAGTCAACCTCTTCTTCAACTCTTGGAATGCCAACTCATAGGGCTCACTCCAAATAAGCATAACTCCCTTCCGCGTCAGATGCGTCATCGACGCGGCAGGTCTAGAAAAATCCTTCATGAATCGCTGGTTGTAGCCTGCCAAACCCCAAAAACTGTGGATCTCAAATACATTCTTTGGCCATTCCCAATCCATCACTGCATCAGTCTTTGAAGAATCCACTGATACTCCATCCTTCGATACCACGTGCCCAAGAAATCTTACCTCAGACATCCAAAACTCACACTTCTCAAACTTTGTATACAAACGATGCTCTCTCAAAATCTGTAGAACGATACGCAAGTGATCTTCGAGCATCTCCCTCATGGGTGAATAGATAAGAATATTATCCATGAGCACAACCACAAAACTGCCCAAATACCATTCATCAAACCCATGAATGTCGTAAGAGCATTCGTCAAATAGAACAACATAACTAAAAACTCATGGTGACCATAACGAGTCCGAAAGGCGGTCTTCGTTATCTCCTCGTCCCTAATCCTCAACTGATGGCACCCTGTCCTCAAATTAATCTTTGAAAAGCAACTCGACACCTTCAACTGATCAAACAAGTCATTAATCCTCGACATGGGATACTTGTTCTTCATCGTTACCTGATTCAGCTTCTAGTAGTCAACACATAACCTCAAGGACCCAACCTTTTTCTTAGCAAAAAGAGCTGAAGCTTCCCACGATAACGTATTCGGGCATATAAACTCCTTGTCAAGTAACTCCTAAAGCTGTACCTTGAGTTCTCACAACTCAGCCAGTGAAAATGGTAAGATGGCATAGAAATGGGAGCAGCTCCTAGAACCAGATCAATAGAAAACTCTACCTCACGACTCGGTGGTAACTCGAACAGATCGTCAAGAAAGACATCTGGATAGTCACAAACCATAGGGGGTAACTCCCCTCGAACCCCAACTGTCTCATCTAACATGAGAGCAAAAGAGAGGAAACCAAAGCTTCCCTGGTTCCGAGCAACACCGGGCATAGACACTAAACCCTCGTCCCGATCGCCCACGAAACAAAAGCAATCACCCTTAGGCGGATAAATCGATACCCTGCGTCGATCGCAATCGATAAAGGCATGTTAGATGGTTAGCCAGTCCATCCGTAGGATGACATCAAATGTGGTCATGTCTAGAATGATAAAATCAAATTCTAAACAGTAACCGGCGACCTCCAACTCGCAGGATCTATAAATTTGACTCAACACCGCATTCCCACTAACCGGGGTCTCTATACTCAACACACTACCTAATGAGTCTGTCTCCAACCCCAATGTAGATGCAAAAGCAGAGGAAATAAAGAAATGCGATGCTCCCGTGTTGATAAGAACACTGGCCCATGATCTATATACTAAGAGAGTACCTTTTATCATGAACGTAGTAGCTACAACATCGGGCACAACCGGTGCTTTGGAGGAACTAGGATCAGTAAGGACATATGCTCTGCCCTGTGGTGTTCTAGCATGTTCACTGTAACCTTGTGTCGTCAACGGTCTCACAGACTGCACTAAGGCACCCCCTTCTGCAATACTAGACGTCTGAGCCTTAGGTTGCTAGTAAGTCTATTATCCCTATGCAAGCGAAACAATTGGCGCTCCTGCCGTACTCTGGACTCTCCCTCCTCGAGGGCAGTTCCTACAAATGTGCCCCAACTGGCCACACCCAAAACAAATTGGTGGCTCTCTCCCTTGTGACTGAACAGGCGCTAAACTCTAAAACTTCCCTCTTTGCGGGCACTCCGTCGCACGATGCCCTGGCTATCTACATCAATAACAAGTGAACTCCCTCTGCTCCAGCCTTCCTATTAAGGCCACTGAAGGTGAAGGTGTAGAAAACTACAGCTGATACGATCCCACAGGATGAGAACTTAGACCAGACGACCTTTGGTGCTTATTCCCGTGCCCTTGAAACTGTGCACCTCCCCTACCATGCTGGTTCCTACTCTCTCTAACCTTGCGCGTCTCGTTCAGGGTATCTTCCACAGTAATGGCTATCTTCACAGAGTCTGTAAAAATGCGCATCCTGAATGCTGCCACTCTATCTCGGATTGCGGGCCTCAAACCCCTTTCAAATCTCTTTGCACGAAACTCCTCTGTTACCACAATCTCTTATGCAAACCAGGACAAGCTGGTAAAGTCATCCTCGTACTCGACCATTGTCATCATCCCCTGAGTAAGGAACAGAAAGTCCTCCCAATAACGATCTCCTAAGGTCTCAAAAAAGTACTTCTCTAGAAATACCTTTGTGAAAGCCTCCCAAGTGCCTCCCACTGTAGTCCTGGCAAACTTCCACCATTCATGGGCACCTCCTCTCAACTAAAATGCAGCGAATGCAACTCTCAGATCACCCTCCACTATCTGAAGAGTATCCAGAATCCTGGTTACAAACTCCAGCCATTTTGTGGCTACCGTGGGGTTGGGATCCCTGGCAAAGGTAGGAGATCAAGACGTCGGAACTCGCGCATTGCGATTGTCACCCTCGATTTAGGTACACTCTCCCTCCCCCCTAGCAGCCTTGGCCAGCTGCCGGATTGAGCATACCATCTCACGTAACAAGTCCACCCCGTCAACAGGTCCTTGAGGAGCATTAACGTCCCCAAAATCTGGGACTGGAACATCCCTTCGACCTAAATCATGGCCATAGCCTCGACCACGGCCTCATCCTCCCCTCGTGGACATAACTTCTACACGAAATCAATATAACAACATAAGCTTTCATTCAACATGTTATTACTAACGTAAAAACATAACATACATAATCATGCTCAACAGGTTATCATGCTCATGTTATAAAAATGCTTAAACACATGTAATCAAGCACATGCAATCATCCTCACAATGTGATGCACCCGCTTCTCATGGCTCTTAGGTATTCGAATCTAGAGCTCTGATACCAAGATGTCACACCCCAAAAATCTAGGGTCACGTAAAAAAAGCCCACCGAACCACCATTTTTGAAAAATAGATTATTACTTGTAAAACAATCAACCAAAAATATATCATTTTGAATTTAAAAAGAGTGCTCAAGGTTCTTCTCTCAGTACAATATACATTCAGTTCCATGCATGCATAATATATCGCCTCAAGGCTTATAAAACATGCCTCCAAGAACAGGCAACACATGTAAGAATACATGTTTCCATAACAAAAGGAAAAAAACTAAACAAAAGTCTTCCGCCACCATGGGCTCCTCTAGATCATCTCCTTGTGATCACCTACACCTAAAAAAGGTTTTAACAAATCCCACTACGTGAGCCAAAACCCAATAGAAATAGACTATAATGTAGTAAAGCAGGATATTCAATAACATAGCATAAAGTTGATTCAACCATGTGAGCTGCAAAATGTTTTACATTTCAAAACCACAAGTTTCCATTCGACTCACACGAGTCTCAAAACAATTTTTCATCCTTAAAGCCATGCATTTCAACAATATAAACAATGTTTAATATTTAAAGAAAAATAGTAACAAAACGTTATTTTTTACTCGGATCACACAGTTGAGAAATGATTCCTATGTACTGACTCTGTCATGCTAGGGACAAAGGCAACAACTATAAACTTCTGCCTATTACCCTAGTCCTGAGTCATTTAAGACCTACTAGGTAATGACAAGTTCTATACGGAATCACAACAACGTAAATCACTTCATTTACAGGGATTAATTCGAAGGAACAAAGCACCTACTTGCACAAGTTTCTAGACTTTCACCGAGGAGCAATGGCGGCCCAATACACCCGCTATCCTGGTAGATCTATAGAATCATTTGAAAACCAACACGTAGCTTAACTACGAAAACATTTAAACAATTATACATTAATCATGTATAAAAAGATCCAATGGCCATCTGCCATGTCATCCATTAATCATGGAGACCGAACAACATTTAAAACATATATCCAATGTTTCTATTAAAACGTTTAAAATCTGAGACTCAACCCCGAGTGTTAGCTCTAAACCTCCAAAAACACGATTTTTAAGACTCTTCATAAATCCTCCATTTTCAAAACCCCTTTTTTGAAAGCCATGGATACCCATGGGTCCATATCATGTAATAAATCAAGAAAAAGCGCAAAACAGGCTTTTAATCTGAACAAACATGGTTTAAACATAAAATATAACATTTAAAGCATTTTAAATCGGTAGAAAAATGTATAATCGCACATAGCACCCTTTAAAGATAACATAATCTAAGATCCTACCTCAGTGAGTCAAAAACTCGACGCCTCAAAAATTGAACTTCGTCGAAACAATAATCCGTCCAGATGAACACAAAGCTCATGGCGTACATAGCAAAGATCTACTAATTGATCGTCAAAAACAAAGCCCAGGCCCCCCAAAAGTCTAGAGAGAAGGTGGAGGAAAAGAAAACTTGCTCAAGAAGTTAGGTTTTGAAAATATCTAACATAAGGTTGATATTTATAGGCTCAGCCCCGTACGGGAACTTAGTCAACTGAACCCACCAAGTTAGTCGACTGAAAAGCTACTGGATAACGCAAAAACTCTCCACCGCCACGGGTCAATGGACTGAACACCCGACCTTAGTCGACTGAACACCCGACCAAAGCATCTAGTCAACTGAACACCCGACCAAAGCATCTAGTCGACTGAACTCACCCACTCAGTCGATTGAAAAGCTACCAAACTCCCTTTCTAGACCCTCAGACTTTACACAAGTCTGACAACCTTGTAAAGAAACCGTGTAAACATCTTTCGTCCAACCAAATGCAACCGAAAATGTTTAAAGATAAAACAACCTATCATACATTTAACAGTAAAAACACATATCACATATGCCGTTCAACTATGATGAAGCAAAAACTAACACGTCGAATATACATGATAAAATAAAAAGAAACCGGGTCTCATAATATTAACTAAAAGAAAAAAAACACTAAATACAAAAATAAATAGGAAAAATTAAATCATAATCCTGTTTATTAGACTTGTTTATAAATAAATCCTAACCATAATGTCCCTTTTTAAAATTTATGATTATTCTTAACAAATATGGCCTTATTGTGTAGGGCTGCACAAAAAATTGAAAAAACCGATAATTCGGTCCGGTCCGGTTCAATTCGTACGGTTTGGTCCAGTTTTTGTTTGTCACGGTTCGGTTCCGGGTTAAAAATTTTAAAATCCGTTGAGAACGGTTCGGTTCTCGGTTCTGGATTAATCTCTCGGTTCCAAACCGGACCGGTTTTACTTAATTTTTTAAAATATATATATATAAAATATTGAAGCTTAATTCATATTTCCTAACCCTAGTCTCTCCAGTTCACGCACGCCTCAGCGCCTCTCACTGTGTCTTCACTCACTCTTCAGTCTTCACGAATCACTCCGACCTCGTCGCCTCACTCTCAGGCACCGGCCTTGCCGTCAGTCCACTGCTTCTTAATCGCCGACCTCGTCGCCTCCATCAATTCACTCCCTCTCAGCCGCCGGCCTCGCCGGCTCCTCCTCACCGACCCTTGGAGTTTCTCGCCGCCGCCTCCACGCCTCACACAATTCACGCTGGACGCTGCCCCGCCAACCCTTCGCAAATCGCCTGTGACCACGGCTTCAAATGCCGTAAGATTTTTTGAGCTTCTTCATCTAAGATTTTTTTGAATTTGGAACCCTAGCTTGTTAGTTTTCTTCCACAAGCCTTGATTTGGTGTTGCTTTGTTCGGATCTTCCTCCATTAGCCTTGATTTTCTTTGTTCAGGTGGGTGCCTAGTTACATGTGAGATGAACGTCCAAGAAAAACCAAAAAAAAATGGCTATTTCTGGTCTTTGTGTTCGGCAACGCACCTGCATTGTTCGGCAACCCACCTGAGCCTCGTTTTCCTTATATAAGGCAGTATTAGTTGTGTTTTGCCTCAATGTTTTGCCTCAGTAAGCCTCAGGATCATTTACTCATGAGACATTTTATTCAAACATATCTAATATTGTTCGGATGTTTTAGCAGTAGAAAAAGAAAACATCAATTGACTATTAAACTAAATGCATTTTCTCATATTCACATCTAGCTTGTTAGTTTTCTTAAACATAAACTTGTGGTCATTGTTTCAACAGCTGTACTGATCTTATTTGGCATTACCTTGGTTTAGGGTTTAATCAGCATCTGTGATCCAATTTCATTGACTAGATTACTGTAAATGTAGCCTGAATTGGTTTCTGTAATTAATTAGGAACTTTTTGTGTTCAAGAGCAAATCTACATCAATACTAAAGGCTAGGTTAAGCTGTAAATAAAGCCTTTCTAAATTTTGTGTTGTAAGATGAAGGATTTCTTGGATCATTGGATGTTGAAGTTGCTAGATTTATGGCCATGAATGTTGCTGGATGTTGAAGTTGCTGGTGCTTTGTACTTATAAAATTAAATTGGTGTTTAAACTGGATGTTTAAGTTGCTGGATGTTAAATTTTGTGTTGTTTTTTTTCCCACCATTTTTTGCCTTTTATCTACTTGCAAGTATTTTTGTTTAAACTTTTTTGTTGAAGCTTTAAAAATACTTTTTTGTTGAACTAATAGAATCGTTAACCGAACCGTGTCCGATCCATTTTCACGGATCGGCTCCGGTCTGGTTCCGTTACTTGAACGGTTCGGATACGGTTCTAAAAAACCTAGAACCGTTGGTAACGGTCCGGTTCTCGGTTACTTAAGGAACCGGTCCAATCCAGACCGTGTGCACCCCTATTATTATGTACATCCATTGAAGATACAGAGGAAATCGATCTTTTTCGAATGTTTCACAATTTGAATCAATTAATCTTTGAGATATGAATGAGCTTATTATATATATATATATATATATATATATATATAGATTTTGATTTTAGATTGTGAATTTAAATTTGAATTAGAATGATGAAGAACAAGATCAAAATGAGGATGCAATTGATCCGGAAAAGAGGATGTTACGCCCTAAAACCCGAACCAAGCGAACTACCCAAGAAAAACCATTTTACGAAATCAAGATCCACCAAAACTACCCAAATCAAAATGATTTAAAACATAGATAGATAATGAGTTCAAAACCTTTAAGAGACACGCAACCGAAGGTTTATTTTCAATAAAAGAGTAACCCAAAAGAATGAAATCCCCAAACTTTTAAAACAATTCTCAGTAATAATCGATCGGTCTTTGACAATTCTCAGATTTTCTCACACCTGCCAAACAACCGAGACATGCAAAAAATCGATCGATAGACCGATCAATTGGTCTATCAATCAGTTTAGCCCTGGAAAGATTTTCAAAGCCTAATCTTGGAATCCAACACTTAGAAAATATTATACTCTTTTTTAACACATACAAGGCAAATTAAAAAAAAAAAACCTTTAAAAGTGCCAAAAAAAACTTGATCCAAAACCTCCCTTGAGGTGCATAAGTTGAATTTAAACGGTAAACTAACCAAAAACCATCATAAAACATTGAGATCTCCCAACCCAAAATCCATTTTCAACTATAGAACCTTAAGTTCAACCATCCCAAAGTTCCTTTCATACATACAAGCATACATGCATCGAAACCATTGCCTTAAGGCTTACAAAACAAATCCCTTCATGTACAAAACGAAACGGAATAAAGATTTCATGGTTCATACAACCAAAAAGAGAAGACTGTGCATTTTCTAATCAACCACCGTTCTTCAAACTACACCATACTAAGCCAAATCATCTGGATCACCTTAAATTGTTTAAATTTAGCAATGTGAGCCGAAACTTAATTGGAATAGAGTAGCATGAATTAGAAATATAGCATACAATCACGAATTATATGTACAACTTGACGACGCCAGACTCAAAACGGTTTTTCATCCTTAAAAATCACAAGTTTTCATATAATCCCACAACATTCAACAATTAAAGAAATGAAAATAACACGTTAACCCACAATGATTTCTATGAACCGACTCTGTCGCACCAGGGACAAAGGTAACAACTATAGACTCTCACCCATTAGCCTAGGTCTGGGGAATCTAATGACCCACTAGGTAATGACAAGTTTTATACAGAGTTAAAACAATAAACGTCTCCCACTGGGGCAACCACTTCATTTACGGGAATTAACCCGAAAGAACGAAACACCTACTTGCACAAAATTTTTGAACTTTCACTGAGGAGCAATGGAAGCCCACATACATACATTGTTATGGCACATCCATGGAATCATTAAAAGGCACAAAGCTGAACTATGCACACGTTTGTAAATACACACAGCCAAGTACAAACGTCCAATGGCATCCAGCCACGTTGTCCATAAAATCATGGAGATTGACCAACATTTTCAAAATATTTTCCCACCATTCCAACCGTATTGTTTCAAAACCAAAGCTCAACTCCAAGAGTTAGCTCAAAACCTCCAAAACCATGTTTTCACAATATATAAACAAACCCCTCTAATTTTCAAAACTCATCTTTTTGAAAACCACAGTCACACACATCCACTAACTTTATAATAAACCATAAAGACCCATAAAATGCTTTTTATTCAACCAAACGATGTTTAAACACAAAGTTAAACATATATAGCATTTTAAAATGGTAAAAACATTTATAAATCGCATGTAGCACCCTTTTAACGCGAGATAGTCTACAATCCTTCCGTAGAGAGTTAAAAAGTCGACGCTTTAACTTCCCACGAAAACAAGATCCTATTCGAATAGATGAGAAGTCCTCGGCATGTACAACACAGTTCTACTCTCGTAATACTAAAAATCACACTCGGAGCAAGCCAAAAGCAAGAGAGAAGTCTACGATTTTGAGTTTTCTTCTAGAGAGAAGAGAAAAAAACTTGTTTGAGAAGTTTTGGACCAAAAACCAATGACCGTGGTCTGTCCTATGCACACTTAAACCCAACAGACTGATCAATCGGTCTTAGGGCTGATTGATCGATCCTGTCCAGAAAATTTTCGAACTTTGCACCACTAAGCCCAAAAGGTCCAGAATTAATCCTATTATGCATTTCTAAGTCATCACATGCATACAACTCATAAAATAAACTATTTTACAACATCCATATCTAATATATAACACGTCAACAAAATATATTAACAAATAAAATGGGACCGATATTCACAACTCTTCCTCCCTTAAGGAATTTCACACCCAAAATTCACTATACGGTCAATGAGAAAACAACTCCGGGTACCTAGCACAAACTTCGGACTCAAGCTCCCACGTGGCTTTCTCGACCCCGTGACAAAGCCATAAAACCTTGGCGTAGGCAATGGTTTTCCCTCTTAGCACTTGCTTCTTTGTATTCAAAATCCTCATAGGTTGTTCCCCAAAAAAAACATCCTCGTCCACTCGCAACTCAACCCAATCCAAAATATGTGATGGGTTAAGCTCATATTTTCGAATCATGGAAACATGAAACACGTTGTGCACAGACGACAGCTAAGGTGGCAAGGCCAGATGATATGCCACCTCTCTAATCCTCTCTATGATTTAAAACGGCCCAATAAAATATAGCAACAACATCCCGCGACAGCCATAGCTCATCAAACCTCAGCATGGCAAAACCCTCAAAAACATGTGGTCCCCCACCCTAAACTCCAAAGGTCTCCTTCTCTGATCGGCGTAATTCTTTTGGCGACTCTGGGCTGTAACCAAGCATTGGCGAATCATAGTGATCTTCTCTATCGTTTCCAGCACCAAGTCGGATCCCAAAACCACGGCTTCTCCCGCATCTGCCCAACACACCAATGACCTATATGGCCTGCCATACAAAGCCTCGAAAGGCATCATTCCAATGTTAGACTGATAGCTATTATTATATGTAAACT
Organism: Heliamphora ciliata; assembly: GCA_032360265.1. NCBI lineage: Eukaryota > Viridiplantae > Streptophyta > Magnoliopsida > Ericales > Sarraceniaceae > Heliamphora > Heliamphora ciliata. Next base: position 11,874 of record JAUMHN010184157.1, read on the forward strand.
CTGCCAATAGCAAATAATCCTCTCGAGAACCCCAAAAATTGAGTACACAAGTTCTCAGCATGTCTTCCAGAATTTGTATAGTACGCTCGGACTAATCGTCCGTCTGAGGATGAAAAGCAGTGCTAAAAATCATATTCATCCCCAAAGCTACCTGTAGACTCTGCCAAAAGCGTGATGTAAAATGCGGGTCTTGGTCGAAAATAATGGATACAAGTACTCCATGTAACTGAACAATCTCACTAACATATAACCTATTCAACTTGTCTATGGAGTCCTTCACGTGGATGGAAAGAAAGTGCACAGACTTTGTCAGTCTATCAACCGCAAACCAAATATATCATGCCCCTTAGGCAATCTACGAAGTCCAAACAAAAAATCCATTGTGATGTTCTCCCACTTCCATTTCGATACTAGCAACAACTGTAACAACCCTGCTGGCCTCTGAGGTTCTGCCTTTACTTTCTGACAAGTAAGGTATCGAGAAACAAACTAAACCACATCCCTCTTCATTCCTTTCCACCAAAACTGACAGCACATATCATGATACATCTTGGTACCTCCCGGGTGCACTACAATACGAGAATGGTGAAAATCTCGTAACACATCATCACGGCATGATGCTGGCACAAATGCTCTCCTTGCAAATCTTAAACTCTGATATGGACTCACAATCCATCCCTTAGTATCTCCCCCACTGGCAATATGTTCCCGAAACATCTGATCTTTCTAATTTATTTGTTGAGCCTCCACAACACGGGCAATCAACATGGGTCACAACACCACTGAAAATATGGTCGCACCATCCTTTGTCTCTCCGAGACACAAATCAAACTCGACAACCTCCTAAAGCATATCCCACTCTCGTATGGCGATAGAAGCTAGCGAACCATGGCATCTCCTGCTAAGAGCATCGGCCACGATATTGGCCTTCTTGGTGTGATACTGAAGATCAAAATCGTAGTTCGTCATAAATTCCATCCACCTTCACTGGCATAGATTTAGGTCTTCAGAAAATAAATATTTTAAACTCTTATGATCCGAGAAAACTTCAAAATGCTCACCATAAAGATAGTGCTGCCATGCCTTCAAGGAAAAAACTACAGCTGCCAACTCTAAGTTATGTGTCAAATAATTCTTTTCATGCGTCTTCAATTCCCGAGATCTGTAAGTCACAACCTTACCATCCTGCATTAAAGCACACCCTAAGCCATCATGCGACGCATCACAATATACTGTATAACCCAAACCTTGTTCCAAATTAACCAACACATGTGCACTCGTCAATCTCTTCTTCAGATCCTAAAAGCCAACTCACAAGACTTACTCTAAACAAACCTGACTCCCTTTCACATAAAGTGAGTCATCGGCGTGGCGAGTTGAGAGAAGTCTTTCACAAACCATCAGTAGTAGGCTGCTAAACCAGAAAGCTACAAATATCAAACACATTCTTCAGTCGTTCCCAACTCATCACTAAATTAATCTTTAAAGAGTCCACAGATACTCCATCTCCAAACACCACATGTTTAAGAAACATCACCTCTGGCATTCAAAGCTCACACTTCTCAAATTTTGCATACAATCAATGCTCCCTTAGAAGTTGTAGAGCAATACGTAGGTGTTCTTAATGCATCTCCCTTGACGATGAATAGATAAGAATGTCGTCCACGAACACGACTACAAAACTGTCAAGATACTAATGGAATATGGAGTTCATCAAGTCCATGAATGTCACAGGTGCATTCGTCAAGTCCACCAAGTTCGTAAATACACGCATCCTCAATGATGCCACTTGATCTCTGATCGTAGGTCTCAAACCCCTCTCAAACTGCTTTGCACGTAATTTATCTATAGCTACAACGTCTCATGCAAAACGGGATAAGCTGGTGAATTTCGCCTCGTACTGAACCACAGTCATAACTCCTTGGGTGAGTGAAAGAAATTCCTCCTAGATTAAGTCTCTAGAGGACTCAGAAAAGTATTTCTCCAGAAATACTTTAGCAAAAGCTACCCACGTAACTTCCACTGAAGTTTTAGCAAATTTTCACCATTCATGGGTGTCACCCCTCAGCTAAAAAGTAGCAAATGCAGCCCGCAAGTCCTCCTCGACTATATGTAACGTATCTGGAATCCTCGTCAGAAGCTCCAGCCTCTCTGTGGCCACTTTAGGATCAGGATCCCCAACAAAGGTAGGAGGGTCAAGACGTCGGAACTCCCACATCACAACAGTCACCCTCAACTCAGGTTCCCTTGCCCCTCCCCTAGCGGTCTTGGCTAGCTGATAGATGGAACCCAGAATCTCACGTAGCAACCCTACCCCATTTGCTGGTCCTTGGAGAGCATTATCTTCCCCAGCATCAGGGATTGGCACATCCCCTTGGCCTAAACCACAGCCACGGCCTCGTCCTCTATGCGTAGGCATAACTTCTATATGAAAGAAACATAGAGCATAACAACATAAGATTCAATCATCATGTTTTTACAGATATTAGCTACATAATCATGCTAACACTTAGCCATTTAAGATCATGTAAATAGACTTCACGTACCGAAGAGTACCATTAAGAGTGATGAATCAATTTGGGTAACCTACTTAGATTCCTTGCTAGAAAGTATGTCGGCCAAACACATTTCTAACTCGGCTTCTGAGTTTGTTAATCCAAACGCCCAAAGGTAGGACTAATAAATTCTAAGGTCTAACCTCCATGCTCACATATACATGGCATCCTCATGCTTAACATGTTATTATCACCATGTTATAAAAACAGTCAAATACATGCAATCAAGCAAATGCAACCATCCTCACAAAGTGATACAACCTCTCCTACGGCTCTTAGGTATTCGAACCTAGAGCTCTGATACCAATCTGTCATGCCGAAAAACCTGGGCCATGTGAACCACCTAAGAAAAACTATTTTACAAAACCAAGATCCACCAAAACTACCCGAATCCAAACGATTTAAAACACAGATAGATAATGAGTTCAAAACCTTTAAGAGACGCACAATCGAGGGTTTATTTTCAGTAAAAGAGTAACCCAAAAGAATGAGGTCTAGGTTCCGAGAGCTAAACTTTAAAAACAAAACACAAATTTTTTTAAAACATGCCTAGACCGATCGATCTATAAAAAGATTGATCGATCGGCCTTGACAGTTCTCAGATTTTCTCATGCCTACCAAACAACCGAGACATGCAAAAGATCAATCGACAGACTGATCGATCGGTCTATCGATCGATTTGGCTCTGAAAAGATTTTTAAAGCCAAACCTTGGAATCTAACACTTAGAAAATATTGTACTCTTTTTCAACACATACAAGGCAAATTAGAAAAAAATCTTTAAAAGTGCCAAAAAAAAACTTGATCCAAAACCTCCCTCGAGGCGCATAAGTTCAATTTAAACGATAAACCAACCAAAAACCATCATAAAATATTGAGATCTCCCAACCTAAAATCCATTTTCAATCATAGATCCTTAAGTTCAACCATCCTGAGGTTCCTCTCATACATACAAGCATACATGCATGTATGTCATAGCCTTAAGGCTTACAAAACAAATTCCTTCATGTAGAAAACGAAACGAAATAAAGATTACATGGTTCTGTGGGCGTTTTATTAGGTCTCACGTGGAATGTTCCTAATATCTATTATTTTTTAGAAAAACGTTCTTTTCTTTTCAAAATAAGAAAATTCAAGATATCTGAACATCCTTTTTAGAAAAATGAAGTCACCACTTCATTTTTGAGAAAAATCAAGAAAAACAAAAAGAAGGCTGCGGGTCTTTTTAAAAGCAATGTAACCAGAGAAAAAAAAGGTCTGAGGGTTAAGGTATGAAAATGGAAGGTATAAGGCACCTTTTTTGCCCAACCATGAGGTTGGCCTCTACTTTGTTAATTTTGATTCTTGTTGTAAATTTTTTAAAGGTAACATATATAGAACGGGAGGTTAAAGAGAGTTCAAATAAAAGTAAGCAACGAAACAAAATCCTAACTATGATTCTTAGGGTCACGCAACTTGGTTATTATTTGTAGAAATGCCACACGTATCATTTGAGCAAAGCAAAGCAAAAAACATGCGAATAAGCGGTAAACAAATAAATAAGATTCTAAGAGCCAGGAAGTCAGGTTGAGACGTCGACTTATACAGGGTCTTGCCGGAGGCGATGAAAAAGAATTCCTGTCTTTAGAAGTCAATCCCACTAAACTACACTTGTATGCTTGACATGAAAAGTAGAGGCAAGCAGAGTCAAAGGCCGAGCCTCAACCAGCAAAAGGGGACAGCTATGCCAATCCAAGCAAAGCAACTAGAAGCCCACTCTACCATGCAACAATTTTTTTATAACTAACATGCTATAAACAAGCTGTACAGAATAAATAGAAAAGATTCAAACATCATATTTAAACTACTGGTCATGCACAAAACTCATAGCCGTAGCAACACGTGTTGCGGCCGTGACAAACATAGTCACCAAACAGGCGACCGTGACAAAAATAGGATTACTGCAAAGAATAGAATAAAAATACAACACGGTCATAACAAATAAGTGTCGCGGCTATGATTTTTTAGGGATACAGAGAGGGTATATACATCGCACATGGCCTAGAACAGGCTTAAATGAATAGGATATGCAGGACAAATACCATAACCTATTGTATCAATGCTAGATCTACTATCCTTCATCCTTCGTACAAGCAATAACTCTACACAAAATATACAGAATATTAAAAATAAATAACATAAAGCTTAACACACATTTACATGTTACTGTTCTCTTATCAACATCACGACTGTATCAAAGGGATATGGTGGCCATGAAAAACACGAAGGAAAAAGAGGTGGCTGTGATATATACATAACTCAGCACATACAGTATGAAGGTATATGGAATGGAGACCATAGCCCATTTGGTCTAGACCAAATCTATCATTCATTACCCAATAGGAAACTAAACAGAGATAAAGAAAGAAAGAAATACTAAACAGAGCAATAAAATGATGTACAACCTTAAAATAAACATATAACAGAGAGTTTTGAAGAGGGTTTTTGCATTTTTGCCGTTAAAACAATATCACGACTGTAACACCAGGATGTGGCGGCCGTTACAGGACATGTTCGTGACTATGGGTTTGACAAAACATATGGTCATGACATAAGAAAGTGATGGCCGTTATGTTCCAGAACCCCAGTATGCTTTTGATGTGTTCAGTGTGCTTGTGAGCGGCAAAATAGAACGTAAACAACTGTAAATATATGAAATAGAAGGCTATGAGTATACTGCTAATAATGAAAGACTTGGAGAAAATGAATATTTACATTGAAATGAATGATAAACAAGCAATAAAACAATAGAAACTTTATCCACGACACTCTCGGGGGAAGAAGATGAGGGTTTAAGAAGAGTCGTGAGATCCTAAGATTATCTCGTGTGAATATCCACCTCGAATGACCCCTCGATGGTGAGAATACAATATCTCCAAACCAATATACGTGCCCCAAGAACTCCTCCGAGACAAGAAACAACACAAACGAGGCTCGAAAAGTGTAGGATTGGTGGGAGAATATCGAACGGGGGAGTATTTCGACAGAGTTTAGGCCTCTAGGTATGTCTCTCTCTATTCTACTTAGAATCGCCGCCTATTTATAGGCAAAGCGAGCAACACAGACCCCTTTTGAGATACTGCTACCTGTCCAAAAAGGGATAATAGTGACAACCGCTACCTTTTTGCTTTTGTAAAGTGCCAACCGCTACCTTTATAGCGGTGAAAAAGACAATCTTGACTTTCAAAAGTCAGGACCTAGATAACAAAGCAACGGCCGTGACAAATAAAGTCACGGCTTGGTTTTGGGTTTTCAAAAAGGTTACGGTCGTGGGAGTAAGGACACGGCCTGTTTTAGGGTTTTCAAAAAGGTAGTGGCCATGTGAATTGGGATGTCACGACCTAAAAGTTGTTTATGGTTTTTGGATTTTGAGCCATAATCGTGATCTTGCTTGCTTTGAAGTATCTTTGAGCATGATTCTCATACTTTCTTCATTGGGGCGCATTTGAGATGGGTGCCTAAGATTCGACTTAGTCAGATTGGAGTGTCTCCAGGTTCATACAACCAAAAAGAGAAAACTAAGCGTTTTCTAATTATCCACTGTCCTTCAAACTACACTATACTAAGCCAAATCATCTAGATCACTTGGAATTGTTTAAATACAACAATGTGAGCCGAAACCCAATAGGAATAGACTAGCATGAATTACAAACATAGTATGCAATCATGAATTATATGAACAACTCGAAAACGCCAAACTCAAAATAGTTTTCCATCCTTAAAAACAACAAGTTTTCATATAATCCCACAACATTCAACAGTCAAACAAATGAAAATAACACGTTACTTTTCAACCAGGTTTCTACAACTCACAATGATTCCTATGTACCGACTCTGCCACCAGGGACAAAGGTAACAACTATTGACTCTTGCCCATTAGCCTAGGTCTGGGGCATCTAATGACCTGTTAGGTAATGACAAGTTCTATACGGAGTTACAACAATAAACGCCTCCCATTGGGGTAACCACTTCATTTACGAGAATTAACCCGAAGGAACAAAGCACCTACTTTCGTAAAATTTTTGAATTTTCACCGAGGACCAATGGAAGCCCACATAAACACATTGTTACGGCATATCTATAGAATCATTAAAAGGCACAAAGCTCAACTACGCACACGTTTGTAAATACACACACTGTGTACAAACGTCCAACGGCATCCAGTCACGTCATCCATAAAACCATGGAGATTGACCAACATTTTCAAAATGGCTTCCCACCATTCCAACTGAATCGTTTCAAAACCAAGGCTCAACACCAAGGGTTAGCTCCAAATCTCCAAAATCTTGTTTTCACAACATATAAACAAACCCCTTCGATTTTCAAAACTCATCTTTTCAAAAATCACAGTCACACACGTTCACCAACTTTGTAATAAACCACAAGGAAGCATAAAATACTTTTTATCCAATCAAACGAGGTTTACACACAAAGTCAAACATTTATAGCATTTTAAAACGGTAAAAATGCATATAAATTGCATGTAGCACCTTGTTAGTATAAGATAGTCTAGAATCCTACCGTAGAGAGTTAAAAACTCGATGCTTTAACTTCTTACAAAAAACCAACGTCGTCGAAACAAGATTCTGTTCAGATAAATACGAAGCCCTAGGCTTGTACAACACCGTTCCTCTCTCGCAACGCCAAAAATCACACTCGGGTAAGCCAAAAGCTATAGAAAAGTCTAGGGTTTTAAGTTTTCTTCTAGAGAGAAGAGAAAGAAACTTGTTTGAGAAGTTTTGAACCAAAAACTAATTAAAGTTGTCTGTCTCGCGCACACTTAACCTCGACAGATCAATTGATCGGTTCAATCGGTCCGGCCTAAAAAAAATTTCAACTTTGCACCACTAAGCCCAAATGGTCCGGAATTAATCATGTTATGTATTTCTAAGCCATCACATGCATACATCCCATAAAACAAACTATTTTACAACATCCATATCCAATATATAGCACGTCGACGAAATATATAACAAAATAAAATGGTACCGAGCCTCACAGAGGATGCTAACTTTCTCCATTTTTCTCTTGCCGAAAGCAAACATAGCATAAACAATGGATTTTAGAAGTGTATTTGCTGAAAAATATGATAATTGTAGAAAATGAGACATTTGTTATAAAAATGAAATAATATTTTGGTAGAAAAATAAGGAATTTTACAATGTCTCGTTTCTTAACATATGAGACATATTTTTAGAACAAATAATATATTATATTGATTGCATTTCATGTATGAATGAATCATTACTTGTTAAATGACTCAATTTTATATTAACAAAGTGAAATAATATATATGATTGAAAGGTTAATCTTTGAAATGCTTCATTTGTTCAAAAATGTCTCATTTATATAAAATGAGACATTGTAAAATGCTATATTTTTCTATCAAAATACGGTTTTATTTTTTCGAAACAAATGTCTCATTTATTGCAATCACGCATTTTTAACTAAATATGCTTTTTAAAATCTTTCGTTTCTCTTTTGTTTTCTTCTATAAAGATAAAAAGAATGAATTTTTAACCACCATCTTATCTTCAATCACACTAGAACTAAGGATCATCAGCGGGCTGGGCCGAGCTAGCTCCGCTCACAATTAGTGCCCAAGCCTGCCCACGAGCTATGCCTGACGGACAATTTTTTGTGACGGGCCGGACTTGAACTTAAATTATTAAGCCTAAGACCTACCCGATGGGCTTAGCCAGGACAGGCTAATGGGCGAGCTAACAAGCTTTTATATTTGTTTTTATCGGATTCATTTATTTTGTAAAACTCATTGAGTTTGTTATTCATGCAAAAAATAAAATGCATCCGATATATTTACCTATGTGATTGAAAAACATTTGTTTAACTATTTAACAAAAAAGTATATTTACTATTTATTTATTTATAAATAAATGTAAACTATTCACATAATTATATATATTGGATCAACTTTATTTTTTGTATGAATAATAAACTCGACAAACTCTACATAATGAATGAATTCGATCAAAAAAATATATGCAAATAATTCATTTAAATTGAAAGAAAACCAATTCTGTATCATTAATTTTTTGAGGTTTGGCGGGCTATTGGGTGGGCCGGGCTCCAACAAGCACACTCAAATCCGGCCCAAGTATTATTCGGGTGGGCTTGGCCAGCTCGAGTATCAAACTTGGGCCTGGTTTTAGCCCAACGAATCAGGTGAACTTAGGCCAAGTAACAGACTAACGGGCTAAATGATGATACTTAACTAGAACCATACGTTATCATTCAAGAGTCTTCAACTTTAGATCATGGAGAATTCATGATCGCCCTTGGAGAGAATATCACAACAAAAATTTTGAGCAATTCTGATCCAGTTTTTTGAGAATTTTATTGATATCAATGATTTTCGAATTATAATATTTCTTTTGTTAGAAAACCTAGATTCGTAGAGTATAAATTGTGTATTAGGGATAATTTTGGTATAATAATAAGAGATAAAAATTAATAAAATATTACTTTTAAGTTGAGACTTATCCCTAAACAAATATCTTAACTGAAATTTGGACCAAAACTTTCCTATTAAATAATAATATAAAATAATCTAAAAATTATTTTTTCAAAACCGGGCTTGATGAGTTGGGTTGACATTTGAACATTCTATTTTACACCCTTGCGTGTCCAAGTATCTTACACTGAGTAGCCAACCAATTAGTAGCTTTTATTATATGGTGTCTCCAGATGTTGATCCGGAGGAATTCATTGAACTAACTGAGCCTGTATTTGGGTTAGTTTATTTTTAAAGTTTTTGTTGGCTTAAAAGTCACAAAAAAGTCAATTGATTTGGCTTATTAGGTTTTTTTCTATTTTTTTCCACTTTTTCTACATAATTTGATACTACTTTTTTATTAAAAAGCCAAAAAGCCTAAAATTCACTAAAATAATCCAAACACAGGCTAAAAATAATAATAAAATTAAAAAAATAAATTTAATTTCTTACTTTATAATTATCTTTCTATCTTTTTTTATGTTTTATTTTTTTCTATTAATTTCTACACTAATCATTCATCCAACTTCAAATTTTTCACTGTACGCATAATTTATTCTATAATTATTTGGTATTAAAAAAATAAAAAATTGATGAACAGTTTAATTTATAAGTCGTTTACTGTTTTTTATCCAGCATAATATTTCTTAACGTGCAAGATCCATCCTCATAAAAGTTTTAATATGCAAGATCGTCTATTGATGCGTGTATAATTT
>JAUMHN010184265.1:0-21689 GCA_032360265.1 Heliamphora ciliata
AACATACTTTGACGTGTGGAATGACCTTGTTGCGGAGTCGCTTTTCTTGAAGGTCTACAATACGTATCGGTTGCTCTTCGTAACTCAGGTTTTGGCTTATCTCCATAGGTGGTTGTGTCAGGATATGGGTTTGGTTCGCGACATCTTTTTAGCATTGACACATGAAAGACATCGCGAATCTAGGCAAACTCGGGTGTTAGAGCCAAACAATAAGCTACGTGTCACACTTTTTCTAAAATCTCGAAAGGCCTGACGTAACAGGGATTCAGCTTCCCTTTCTGGCCGAAAAGGAGGATACCCTTCATGGGGGATACTTGCAAAAATACCATGTCGCCTTCCTGAAATTATAGTTCCCGTCGTTTTACAAAGGCGTAGTTTTTCTGTCGGTCATGGGTGATTCTTATCAATTGATTCTTAGACAAGCTCTGGGCCCGTGAGATGATTTATAATTTACTTTATAAACCTTATTTGTGATATCTTAGTATCCCACATCAGAAAGGAAGAGGGAGTTCCTGTGCTATAAAGAAAAAATTTTGGACTCTTATACAGCAACGAGACATTTTTCTAGGTGGTAAAGACACTAGCAGAACTCAGTTAAACGTACTCACGCTGGAGTAATGCAAGGATGGTTGACTTCTTAGGAAGCATAAGAACTCCGTAATTAAGCATGTTTATGCTAGAATAATGTAAGGATGGGTGACCTCCTAAGAACAACAAAATCGTGAGTGCTTTTACCCAAAACGAACAATATTATTACCATGTGAAGGGTCGGAATATTACAAATGGTATCAGAACTGATTTTTCCCACCTCCGAGTATGGGCTCCTACCATCTCGCATGACATGTGGGTAGGCTACTGAGTGGGCAGGTCGATAAAGAACTGGGAGGCTACTGGAGCGAGCAGGCTACTGTACGGGGACGTACAGCCCTAAGGCGGGTGGATTGTGACATCTTGGTGTCTCATATCGAAAAATGAGATGGTGTTCCTGGACTATAAAATAGAAAACCTTGGACCCTTATATTCAACGAGACATTTTTTCATATGGTAGAGACCCTAGTAGAACTCCGCAGTTTAGCGTGTTTGGGCAGGAGTAATGCAATAACGATTGATCCCTTGGGAAGAATAAAATCGTAAGAACTTTTATCAAAATCAGACAATATCATTGTCACCAGATAGGCCGGAATGTTACATTACTCATTCGAAAATATTAACTTTAGCCGAATAAGGAAAACTTATAATTTACTTTATTCCATTTCTCTTGCTTAAGCCCTAATCTAAAAAGGCAATTATCTAAACTATGTTAAGATATTAATTTTTAGTTAAAACTTTATTTAACTCAACTAGAATTTATAAAAATGTTAATTTTAAAATAAATAAGAAATCTTCTAAATTAATTTGATTTATTTTATTTTTCTTAATTTAGTTTAGAAGAACAAAATTCTTTATTTCTTAATATTTAAAATTCTTATATTTTTTTACATAAAAAGAGTTAAATTTCTTTTGAGTCTAATCATAACATGCATAAATACCAATTGTTGTAAATCTTGATAAGGAAAACTTTTAAGTTATCCTATTCTTCTTACTTAACTTTAATCAAGAAAACCAATTTTTTTGAACTATGTTAAAATATTTATTTTAAATTTAAAAACTTGGCTTAAAAATAATAAAAGGAATGTTTCAGTAAAAAATATGACTTAAGTTAATTTAAAATGTTAACTTTAAATTTTTTAATATAAGTGGATCTTGTTGAATTAATTTATTCTATAATACCTATTTTAGTTAAAACTTGATTTAACTTAACTAAAATTTATAAAAATGTAAATAAAAATTCTTTTATTCTATTTTAGTCTAAAGAATAAAATTCTTTATTTTAATCTCTAAATTTTAAAATCCTAATTTTACAAAAAATTTATCATTGAGTTTTTGTTTAAAATTTCTTTTAACACTTTTATAATCATTTTTAGCTTTTCAATTTAAACAATTAAAATTTAAGCAACAAACAGCCCCTCACAATAAAACTTTTGCAAAGAACCTAACCCAAACAATTCTCAACACGCACACACAACGCACAGAGGCCATGAATCATGCAATTGTAGCAAAAGAAAAAATAAAGGGAAATTACAAAAATCATGCATCAAAGACGCAAGTTGGGGGCCATTCTCGGTGGAGACGCGCTGGGGTTGCCAGTGGTCGTTGTGTCGCGGTGCTTCTGTCGTGGTGGTGGCATGGTGTGTAGGTGGTGGTGTCTGTGAGTGAGAGAGAGAGAGAGAGAGAGAGAGAGAGAGAGAGATTGTCATTGGTCAGTGCCAACATCAAGGGTGACTGGGTGTCATGCTTCAAAACTTAGGTCAAGTGAACTATATAAGAAAAACTTATTTTGTAATATCATGATCCACCAAAATCACTCGAATCCAAAAAGGTCAAAGAAGTTAACTCAAAAACGAATTGAAAACCTTTGAAAAGCATGCTTTAGAGTTACTTTAGGTAAAAGAGTAATCCAAAAGAATAGGGTTAAGGTCCCAAGAGCCAAGCCTATGAAACAAACAAACAAGATTTTTCAAAAATTTGCCCAAACCAATTGAGTGGTCCTTAACAATGCTCAGTTTTTCTCCCTGCTTGTCAACAACTGAAGCATGCATAAGACCGCTCGATAGACCGATAGACCGATCTATCGAGCGCTCTGGCCTTGAACCGACCACTTTTCAAAAGCCAAATCTTTGAAATTCAACACTTAGCAAAATTTTTAACTTTTTTAACACATTAAAGGCAAAAAGGAATAACTTTAAAAATGCTAAAACTTGATCCAAAACGTCCATTGAAGCGCATGAGTTGAGATTAAATAATAAACCAACTAAAAACGATTTATATAACATCAATATCACCCAACCAAAAACTATTTCAAATGACAATGGAACCAATACAACCACCCAAAGTTTCTCTCGTTCTCATACAACATACATGGAGTGGAACCATAACCATAAAGCTTACAAAACATATCATATCATGTACAAAACGTATTACAACGATTACATGATTCAAAATAACAAAAGGCAAGAAAACTACAAGTTTTCTAATCAACCATTACCCTCCAAACTTCACCACATCAAGCCAAATGAACAGGGTCACTTGAAATTGTTTAAATCCAACAACGTGAGCCAAAGTCCAATAAGAATAGACTAGCATGAATTAAAAATTTAATATGTAATTATCAGTTATATGAACAATTCAACCACACAAGTCTTTAAAACAATTTTGCTTTAAAATCACGAGTGTTCACACAACCAAACAATGTCTCACAATTTTGAAAATACCACAAGAATCACTTTAGTTCTCTACAAGGTTTTTCAACCAAAAAGATTTGCACAACTACAATGATTTACACGTACCGATATTATCGCATCGGGGACAATGATAGCAAGTATAGACAGAGTCTATTGACATAGGTCTAGGGCATCCAATGACCCGCTAGGTAATGATAAATTCTATACCTTACCACAACAACAAACGCCTCCCATTCGAGCAACCATTTCATTTACCGGGGATTAACCCGAAGGAGCGAAGCACCTATTTGTGTAAATTTCTGGACTTTCATTAATGAGTAATTGATGCCCACATTCACTACATTATTACGGTACATTCATAAAATCATTAATGACATACAGTTTAACCATTAATTCGATTAAGGTGCACAGCCAAACCATCCAAAATCATAGAGGTAAACCAATGTTTTTGCACAAAATTATTCTCAATTCAACCAAATATTTTAAAAACTTATGCTCAACCCTAAGGGTTAGTTCCAAACACCAAAATCCATACTTTTACAACATTCACATAATTTTCTTTGATTTTTAAAACACATACTTAAGAAACCCATATATACATGCATCTACCAACTTTGTAATAAACCTTATAAACTCAAAACATGCTTTTTAATCAACCAAATAAGGTTTAATATCAAAATCCAACATTTATAGCATTTAAACATGGTAAAAATGCGTATAATCACATATAATACCATTTTAAAACAAAATAGTCTAAAATCCTACCGTAGAGAGTTAAAAACTCAATGCTTTAACTTTCTGCGAAAAACTAACGTCACCGAAACAAAATTCCATTCGGATGGATGCGAAACCCTCAATGTGCACAACACCGTTCCACTCTCGCAACGCCAAAAATCACATGCAGAGTAAGGAAAAATCTAGAGAGAAGGCTAGGGTTCTTGGCTTCCTCTCAAGAGAGAAAGAGAGAAACTTGTTGTGGAAGATTTGGACTAAAAACCAGTGTAAAAATCTGTCCCATGCACACTTCACCTCAACAGACTAATCGATCGCACTTAGGACCGATTGAGCAGTCCTGCCCAAAAATTCTCTAACTTTTGTACCACGATGTCCAATCGATCTGCGATTAATTCTTTTATGCATTTTTAAACCACAACATTCATACATCACATAGAAATAAACTATGTTATAACAATCGTTTGCAATCTATAACATGTCGAGAAATTATTATAAAGCCTGTGTTTGGCCTGGCTTTTAATCTAGACTTTTTGGTTTTTTTCACTAAAAAAAAGCTATTTCGTTTGGGTTCTCACAAAAAAATCAAGTTTTTTTTTTACTTTTTTTCTCACAAAAAAGTCATGATTTGACACAAAAAAATCATGATTTGACACTAAAAAGCCAAAAAGCCTAAAAATTACTAAAAAAAAACTAGTCCAAACACAGGCAAAATAAAAAAGAATCAAGCCTCACACTGGGTGGCGTTGGCGCCAATGTAGCGGCGGTAGAGATTGGGAGTTGGTGGCTGGTGGTGGGCTGGTGGCTGGTGGCGAAGGTTGGCGTGGTGGTGCGTCAGCGTCGCACTTCTTCCTCAACTTCTTCTTTGTTGTTTGCTATTGCCGAGCTTCTGCTGAAGCTCTCAAGCTTCAATCTTCCTTTTTTTATTTTAAATTTAGTAACTCAGCTCAAGTTGATTTCTTAATGTTTGGTGTGGGGCATTGCTTTGAGCAGACTAAGGTATTTAGAGGCAAGTGGGAGGGACAGCTGTCCCTCTAAGGTAGCAGCTTGGGGCTAGAATTGTATGACAAGTGTACGATAGGATTAAATGTATACTTCGGAAAATTTTTGATTTAAAATTTTTAATTTAAAAAAATTTAAAAATTCTGATATAAATTTTTAATATATTTTTATAAATTATCGTATAGTTAAAATTTTCACAAAAATTTTCTAACTATATAATATATTTTTATCTCAATTTTTAATTATCAATATTTTTAATAGATGTACTTTTTTTTGCACTATGATTTTAAAGTTAAATATAAGGTTTTGATAGGAATTATATTTCGGGTCTTTTTATAAACTAATTACTTTTTATTGTTGCTCTTATTTAAATATCAAGTGTCACATGAATCGTCTTCTGTTAGTGAAGCGAGGCCTCAACCATCAAAGCATATCTTACTGGATAATCTGATTGAACTAAGTAGGGTATAGATAGATTCTATTATTTCACAGCTTGTGTTGTGGTGAGACGAAGGGACGCAAGAAGCCGGTTCTCATCTCAACCTCATCAAACAAACTCAGGGCATTGGTTCAGTCCAAGAACGGGTGATGTTGACTACCGAAAAGCTTACCCAAAAAGGCATTTCATATGCATGTTCATACTAGGGAAAAAAAACTTGAAAGGAAAAGAAAATTTTCTATTTCCCCAAAAATCAAGGGTTAAAAAATATAAAAGTAATGGACATTTACAAAATGAACAACATAGAATTTAGAATCAACCCTAAAATGGATTCATTTATGTGGGAGTTATGTTTAAGTGATTGCAAAAATGGTGACAGGCCAAAAAATCAAGTTGGCTATTTCTCTCAAGTTGAGAATTTGTATTTTGCTTAACATTTATAACCGTGATAACCTAACTGTTATCTCGAGCTAGTTTATCAATAATTCAACAATTTTTTCTTTATTAAATCAAATATATTTAAACTGGTATATTATGGCAAGCATTACAATTAATTAGAAAGAAAACAATAGGCAGAAGCTGGTAAACCAAAACAACTAAACTCAATATACATTTTTCACCGTTTCATCTATTTTCAACTCTTTTATAACCTAAATTGGTTTTTTTTATTTGCATTAATAAGCCACGTAGACATAATGACTTTTCGAACAACTTCAAATTTGGTTGATATCCTGAAATTGATTGATTTCTTAAAAAGAATTCACACCATAACAAAAAAAAAAAAAAGTTTCGAACTAGAAGAAGCTATTTGAATGGCAATGAAAGGGTAACATTAAGTACTTCTGATGTATTCTATTTGAAGTGTGAAATTATATAGTATTCCTTCAAAGAGAATAGTTGTTAAGAAATCACATTAAATGTAAGTGTGAAGCTAGGACATCATAAAGAATTCAACCAAAAAAAAATTGAGAGAACAAAAAAATATTAACTTGAGATTCAGATATAACAATTGAAGGGGAGTCTTGACGCAACGGTAGAGTTGTCGTTATGTAACCTACAGGTCACGGGTTCAAAGCGTGAAAATAACCTCTTGCGAATGTAAGGTAAAATTATATATTATAGACCTATTGTGGTTCGTCACTTCCCCAAATATTGCATGCGTGGGAGTTTCGTCTATCGAACTACATTTTTTATTCAGAGATAACAATTGTACGAAATATTAACTTCATTGAATGCCACATACTTCTTGCTTAAGAATGAATGCCATAAATTTATATCTCATACATTACAAATTTGATTTTGCCTTCTTAATTACTTTCAAGATGGAAAAGAAAAAGGGAAAGGAAGGCATTAAAGCCTCAAAAAGGCATAAAAAATGGGCACATTTAAGATTTTATGCCTTTCTTGCTTAGGAATTTGTTTTTGAAGAGCACAACATGATAGATATATGGAAAGCAAAGGGATGCCAATTCTCATGAAAATGCAAAAGGTTAAAGAAAAACTCACACACAATTAGGAAGAAATGAAACAACTACTGAAATCTCTCGTGGAAATGCAAAAGGAACACCAATTTTTTGGCACTAATTAATTTACCTTTGCCAAAAGATACATTGTAACTTAATCTGATCTCAAGATTAATTTTGAACAAAAATTAACAACATAATAATTACTAAGAGTAATAAAGCATTAAAACCTCACCCTGTCAAAAATATAAAAAAATAAATCATACCACTACACATCATTAAAATTAGTTTCATCATACAGATGTACACTATCTCAAAAAGTATCCAAAAAATCACTAATATAGGAATATAAAATCTAATCCCACTATAAATATAGCAAATAATTTGGATACAATCATTAATTCAAGAACACGATAGCCAATTTAGCACCAACAATTCAAGTGATTAATATGGTAAACCCATGTGAGAATCTCTTGCTAAAATATCCCCATGATGATAGCACCAACAAAAGAAAAGTAATGATTATCTCATTCAAGGTACAGCTAGAATTAATTAAGAACGAAAGAAAAAAAATTCACATAAAACTTACTCTAATGCAATGTACTGATTGAAAGTGCAAGACAGAAACATAACTTTACATAAGAATTGCACAATAAACCTTATGCCGACCATTGAATTTGGTTAAAGTAACGAAAACAAACTTACCACTCAAATGAAAAAGGTGAATCTTGCCACTCAAATGAAAAAGGTGAATCTTGAGAATAGAATGAAGAAATTAATAGTAATAAGAAATTTTGAAGTTCACATACCTAATAAATGCAACAAACAAAGCAAGCCTTAGCCCTCCATTTGGCTGCTCAAAAAATTGTTGAAAAATAAAGAGAAACAAAATTTCAAAATTCAAAACTTAACAATATCCTTCCCACCAAACAAGGCCTACCAAACTCAAATGAATAGGTGTCACGCCCCAATTTTTTTCAGGTTTCACTCTTCTCGTTTTGTTTCTCTTGAGTTTTTGAGATGGTTCGAGAAAGAAATCATGGCATAGAATGCGACACAAAAAAGAAAAGTTTTGGTTTGTCGGGTCATAAGTTTGAAAAGACAAAGTTGCCACCTAACATTGAATTTGGATGTATTAGATCACCCCTTAAAATTATTTTCAAAACAAGTAGAGCAAGCAAAGTAAGATTTGAGAATCAGGTTTTAAGTTTCGAAAAAGGTAAAAGAATGCTGAAAAATACTTTTTGTTTTGAAAACGACATATTAGCTTGACCTAATTTAAGATGACTCGTTTTGGTCTGTAAATAAACCAGAGATGGGTTCGAAAATTTTACTGTTGCGAGTTGGGAAGGTATTAGGCACTCAATATCGTCCTTTCAGTACTAATTCCTTTTTATTTATCTTTTTGTTTAATAAATTATTTTCCATTTTTATATATCCTGAAAAGAAAAATGTGTTTTATTTGTTTGAAGATGTGACCGAGCTTGATCGAGTTGCTTACGTATCCTCTAGTAGAAATCAGGATAGTCGTAGTTCATGCACAAATATACGATTTGGAGGATTCAAATCGTCCCTTGAAACGCCTTCACTAAGTGAGTATTTTCCTTGTGGCTTCTTCACTTTACGCCAGATTTTGTTGCATTTTGACCCACATAATTTTTCCTTATGCAGGGATTGCCTGGCCTTTCTTGACCCGTGGTTTCTTCTTCTCCTTTATCAATTTGAGATAGTGATTCAGGAGACGACATTCCAATTGTCCTTGCTCTTATGACTCAAATGATTGCCAGTGATTCCCTAGCTGAGATAGTTAAAGTACAGTCTGACCTAAGTAACTCTTCAGAGGGAGGAGCCCATCTTTCTGTAGCTTCTCAGCCCCCAAAGACCCCTATACTCCTAGGCTCCAATTTTGACACCTTGGTGGATAAGGCCATCCAGAACTTGGCCCCTCCACTTGACACCAACGTGGAGCTCAAGCATGCTTCTTGGATGAACCCTCCAGGGCGCTTGGAATCTCTTTTGAATTTTTGATCTTTTGAGGCCGAAGAATCCCATGCGGACGTTGGCTCTGTGAGGTGCGACGGTACTGAAGAGATCGACTTAGGTGCTGATAACCTTGATCCTGCCTCTGTTGACTTGAGGGAGAGGGACATACCAGTAGCAACTATCTTGTTACCCGACCTGGCACCTGTGGCAAATCCTCGCGTTCTTAAGGAAACCCCTTATGTAATTTTGGGTCATCGAGTTAGCCAAGAGGATGCAACTATTCTACAAGCTATTCAGGTACGTTACTTGGAAACCTTCAATAACTTTTTTCTTCGTGATCCTATTTTACCTAACATGATAATGCATGCTTTAAGCTCCTTGATCTGGCAGTTGTCTGATTTCACAATCGACGAGTTAGACTGGACTACCTTAGACATTTCTTTGCTAGGCATTGATGACTTGGAATTTCTAAGCTTCACCTTTCCTGGCTTCGTGCTAGGCTCAGTTGTGCTCGGACCCTAATAACTCACTCAGAATCTTTGGCTCAAGTTTGCGAACGTGAGATCACTCTGGACTTGGTTTCCCTCAAACTTTTAGACCTAAAGATTGCTTTAATTAAAGCGGAATCAGAGTTTGTTCGCGCGCAATGGGAGTTGGATGTGGCCTTAGCTAAAGTTGCTTCTCACCCAAATCTTCCCCCTAGATGTTAATGTAAATGATAGGTTGTTAAAGCATTTACTGTAAATCATCATTGTAAAAGATTTTGATGTATAAAAAGGAATCTTTTTACTCAACATTGTCTTATTAGTCACCTTATTTTATGCCTAATATTTTGTTATGAACTTAACATTGATTGGACCGGTTCTAAAGCCATCGCTAACTCTAAGTAATCTATAATATCGACTAATACTGTCTTGCACCATTTTGAATGAACCTTCCCACTTAGGAGAAAACTTGGCCAATAGTAGCCCCCTAATGATGGGGTCAACTATCTTCCAGACTAAATCCCCTTCCTTGAATTCTCGCCTTAGTACTATTTTATTGTACGCTTTTGCTCTTGCTTGCTTAGTCTTCTTTAACTTTTCTCTTGCCTTGTCTCTTTTTTCTTCAATTGCTTCCAAGACTGCAAGTCTATAGTGTGGGTTCCATCATACAACCAAAGCCATTCTAGCTGAAGGTATTGCTAATTAAATAGGTAGTACTACCTCTAAGTATAGACTAGTAAGTAGGGTGAGGCTGATGTAAATGTTCTCTGTGCAATTTGATAGGCACATAATGCCACTAAGAGGCGATATAGCCCTGCTTTTTCATTCTCCTCCATCATCTGCCTAATACTTTGATCATGGTCTTGTTCGTTGCTTCGGTTTGTCCATTCCCCTTAGGATAATAAGGTGATAACTTGTGGTGCCTTATTTGGTATGAGGCGAATAGCTGTTGGACTTGTTTATTCACAAAAAGGTGTTCCGTTGTTAGACAAAATTACTTAAGGGATCCCAAACATCCTTATAATGTGCTCTTTGATGAAATTTTCCATTAAGTCTGCTACAGTTTTCTTTATTGGTATTGCCTCGGCTCACTTAGTGAATACTTATGTTGTCGCTAAGATCCACGGATGTCCCCTCACCTAAGGGTGCATTGGTCCAATCTAATCCATGGCCCATGCATGAAAAGGCCAAGGAGTCCTTAAGTTGTGTAGGTCAACTGCTGGAGCATGTATCATATTCCATGCTTCTGGCATGCCTTACATCTCTTCGTGTACTTTTTTGCATCCTCTTCTATAGTTAGCCAGTAATACCCTAGACGTAGTAGCTGCTCGTATAGTCGAGTTCCTCCTTAATGTTCTCCTTGATGGGAGGCTTCTAATAATTCGTCTATTTTCTTATACGCTACACATCGTAGTGGATCCTCTTTGACACTTCTTTGGAATAATTGCCCCTGCTCGATAAAGAACCTTGTTGATTGCTTCTTGACTCAAGCTGCTGTCATTGGGTCTGATGGGAGTGCTTTTTTCACAGGTAGTCTTATGGGGTCCTCTAGTTGTTTGTGGCTTCGTTAAGAGAACACTCATCTCGAATAGTCGCTACCTGATAGCATATACATTCTCTTTGCAGTCGAGCAGCATCCTTTGACATCTCTGGCCTGTAGTATCCATGCCTTTGAATCCTTCTATGAAGGCTAACATCAGCTTCTCCACATGTATTCTCATGAATGTGGTGCAGCTTTCACCTAACTTCCTCCATGTCTATGCATCTGGCTAATAGTCCTCCCATTATGCGGTGATAGAGCTCTGCTTCGATTAGTGTGAACCGAGCCAGATTGACCATTGGTATAGTGCCCTAACCAGTCTGTAGCTGGCTGACAATTGGAGACTGCCAATCTTCTCCAGGTTGGTTCGGGTATAAACCGAGGAGAGTAGCCAGCTCATTCTTCTCACTGTAATGGTCGTCGAGTCATCAGAGATCCAGTTTTATCCCCAGAGTGGAAAATGCATTGGGTAATTGATTGGATGATCTCGGAACATGCTCGAATCTAACTTCCTCAAATTTCTCGAGCTACTTCTAAACCATGGTTCTAGATGTTGCTAGGGCGGCTTCTTTCAATCTAAACTCGCCAGTTGATTGCTTTACTACTTGGCTTGAATCTCCCAAGATTTTTAGTCGTTTAACCCCCATTCGTTTTGTAGCTAGCAACCCCATAATGAGTATTTCGTACTCAGCTTCATTGTTCAAACACTTGAATATAATTTTTAGGCTAGCTCGATACTTTTGCCTAACTCTTGGTGCGTGAGAACCACTCCTACTTCACCTGTGCCCCCTACCGTAGCACCGTTAAATTGTAGGACCCACCATTCATTCGAGCTCTTGGTAAATAGAATTCTACATACTTCTCTAGGTAATTCTTCGTTAACTAACTCGATGAACTGCCTGGGGAATTGTGCAAGTAGCTTGGCTGGTGCTTAACATTTGATCATCTTGGGTACTATGCACACAATATCAAACTCGCCTAGAGCCAACATCCATCTAGCTGCTCGTCCCGTCAGTGCTGGTTTACTAAGCAAAAATCTAACATTTGGTCACCATTTCAATCTGGTATGCCAAGAAATAGTGTCTCAACTTCTGTGTCGTGAATACCGATGCTAGACAATGTCTCTCAAATGCCTCTCTTTTGGCCCTTTTGTCTTTCTACTGATATAGTACACCGATCGCTCAACTTCTTTAACTTCTTGCACTAGCAGAGCTCTAATGGATCTCGCTGTGGATGTTAGGTATAGTATGACTGGCTTCTCCGGTTGTGGTCTAATCATGGTCTGGGGGAAAGTCAAAGCTTTTTTAACCCTGTCGAAAGCTCGCTGGTGTTCCCTTGACTATTCAAACTTTGTGTTCCCTTTGAGATGCTCGAAAAAGGGAAAGGTTATTTTTGCTAATGCTGTGATAAAGCATCGTAGGTAAGAAATCTTTCCCATGAATCCTTTCAATGACTTCTGAGACCAAAGGGGAGGCATTTTTATTATCGACTTGATCTTCTCACTGACAGCTTCTATTCAGTGTCAATGTACCAGAAATCTCAAAAACTTCCCCATAGTTAACCTGAATGCACACTTTAATGGGTTCATTCTCATCTTAAACTTTGTACGACTCTTGAATATTGTCTCTAGATTAGTCAGATGGTCTTGACGCTTCTTCAATTTCACTACTTGGCCATCCACATAGTCCTCGACTGTCTAGTGCAACATATCATTGTATACTACCACTATACCCCGCTGATATATTACACAAGCATTCTTTTATCCGAACGGCATGAAAGTATAGAAAATATTCCCTATCGGTATGCAAAATGCTATTTTTTCTGTGTCTCCTGGTGCCATTCTGATCTGACTGTAACCTCTGAACCCATCCATGAAAGAGAGCATCTCATGGCTTGAAGTTGCATCTACCAATGTGTTAATGTGTGGGAGAGGTAACTCGTCTTTTGGACAGGTTTCGTTAAAATCTTTGAAGTCGACACATATTCAAATTTGCCAGTTTTTCTTCTTTACTGGTACTATATTTTTCAACCAGGTCGAATACTATATGGGTTGTATAAACTTGGCCTTTTGCAATTTTTCTATCTTTGCCTTAATCTTTCCTTCTTACTTCGGATGGTACTTCCGAGCTGCTTGTTTTACTAGGCAAAAATCTGCGAACACATCCAAATGATGAGTCACCAACTCTTCATCGAGTCCCGACATCTCCTCATAGTTCCATGCGAAAACATCAAAATACCATTTTAATAGCTCGATTAGATCCTACTTGACTTCCTCTGGTAATGTTCTGTTCACATATACTGGCTTTGGTGAATATTTATCCATGCTCAAGTCAATTTCTTCTAGTGGCTCTTATTGAGGTCAAGGGTTGTCCTACATGCAGTCAGGTGCTGGCTGTGGTAGAATGACCTCGGTAGTCTCAGGATTAACTGCCTAGAAAGTGGTAACCAACCCTGTACACCTTTACAAATAGTAGATCATCTTCCCTTCTTCTTTGACTATGACAAGTTTTAAAGGCAGCTCGTGCACAGGATTCATACTTTCGCTAGTTAATCCTGCTTCTAATTTTTCCTTGCCTAAATTGTCCCACTTGGGTATCTTTATTGCTCTTGCCCTCTCAATTATTGACTTACTATCTGAGAGTTTGTCAAAGAATATTGCATTGGCCAGATGTGCTTCTTCGTAATGGAACGATTTTCGAGTGGCTCTAATGGTGACCTCCATCCCTTACCATCGACACTTACACATTGATGGTAACTGAAAGGAATTGCCCCATACCTATGCATCCAAGATCTTCCTAAAATCGCATGGTAGCTTGTGTTCGCGTCTATGATATGGAATTTAACAGGCATATAGATCCCTTGCAATTCCAGATTCACTGTTACATATCCCTAACTTTTCTTCAGTTCCCCTCCGAATTCAATCACTATTATAGGTTAGTTCATCATCTTGTCTTCTAAAACCCATGTTCTCTCGAACGTTTTCCTAGGCATGATATTAATCAAGGCTCTGCCATCGAGAAATATTCGTTTAAATGATACCCTATTAATGGTTCCAGTGACGTACAAAGGTTGGTTGTGTGGAAAGGGATACCTTCTGTTGCAATCAATAAACACTATTACAATCAAAGCATTCATTGCCACTTTTCGAAGAGTGCCTTCTAGGGCCATGCACTCTGAGTTATGTGCTTTTGCTATTCTTATAATTACCTCTGTTGCTTCTCTTCGTAGCTTTTCCACAAAATCGAGCTGGTCATAGAACCATTTGAAACTAAACAACTCTTGTACTGCCTCGAATGGATCCTGTGTTTCATTGCCCCTACAATCTTGTACTTTGAGAACTTCATCGTCCCCTGTCGCCGCATTGATCTCCCTATCATGCTTGGGGAATGGTCTCTTTCTGAAATTGTTGTTCTCTTCATTTGCAAACCTCGACTATTTTTTAACTACTTTCCTCTTGAAAATTCCTTTGAGCATAAAACATCCCTCTATGGAGTGCGAGGTAGTCCGATGGTAGACATAACGTTCGTCCCTTCTCTGTCTTTCTTGGGTTGGAGGTTTTCTACTCGTAGTAATATTAGCTCCTTGTCGGCTACCCACTCTTTCACTAGCTTCTTCACTATCTCAATACTACATGGATACGGCGACACATCATTATCCCGCCACCTTTTATTTCTATCATCTCCTCATCTTCTCCCCTGCTTCGATCCACTAAAGGCCATCGAGGCCTGGGCTTTTTCATTGCAAAAAGAGGTTAGCCTTGTTGAAGGTTTAATGGGGTTGCGAAGATTTCAGGCTACTTCTATTAAGGCTAAAAGCATAGGTAGGTTGACGGTGATGAGGTATGCCATGTACTCTCGCAAGATACCCTAGACACAAATCTATACGAGGTGCGTCTCACTGACCGGATTGTGACATTCAATAGCCAAATCCTAGAACCTCTTGACATACTCAAGCAAATTGTCCCTCAACCTCTACGTCTCTCTAACCAAGGTGAGTGTCGTCACCTTTTCATGTACTTGGAAGAACTTTGTATAAAACTTGTTTACCATGTCTTCTCAGGTTAAAACCGAACCTAGTGCAAGATTGTCATACTAGCTGTACGCCCTACTCGTTAGGGATTTTGAAAACTCCTACAAACGCAGTGTATGATCCCCTTCATGGGAACCTAATGTCTCTACAAATCTTACTATGTGCTCCCTTATGTTTTCCTTCCTACCATCAAACTTTATGAACTTCGAAGCCACACAACCTTCTGGATAAGGCAACCTTAACAGATATAGCAGATAAGGTGGCTGAATATCCGAATCTGGTAAGGATGGCAGATGTCTCTTCATTCTCTCCTATTAGAACATTGCTTTGACATCTGTAATCATGGCAAACTGAGCCGGCGCTCCCAATATGATAGGACCAGTTAGGGTTGTATACTGAAAACTATGAATTTATTTGGTTTTAGTATTTAATTTAATTTTAATAAAATTAATTTTTTATTTTATGAGAATCTTAATGAGCAATGTATGCAATATCATTTCTTTAATGTTATGCATGGATGCCCTTTATTCTGTACAGAATTTAATTTGGTGCGTAGAGTACGACTTACACAGAGAATACCAGATTATAGGTTCTTGTAAAATATAAGTATTTATTTACAATTTATATAAAAATAGATATATCATCTGTACGACTATAGCATAGAGTTTTAGTAAGCCCGTCTTGGTTATGGAAAACAGATAATAGCGTTGTCTATTGTTCTAACATTTATGCTAGTACACTTTGTGTGTATTGAACGGGACACATTAGGGTAATTAATTTTATATTGACTATATAAATTAATTGATACCCCAAGATTATTATGAAAGTGCTTATACTCTTAATCCTAAAATAATTATTATTTGCGTATATTTAATATTCATTATTTTGATTTATTAGAAGGTGCGATCTTATATGAGTTTATATTTCTGGTGAGTTGGATAGCGGTATTAATTATATGGTGAATATTAATTATTAACAAAATTCACGTCTCGGTAATTCAGGATTGACAATACCACTTGACAAAAGTTTATATGTTTTGACCAGGCTAAACCCTGCAGGTAGATTTGATTATCCGGCGGCCAAATAAGTTAAGCGAAAGTGCTTAAAATTTTTTTAAGATACCAATTAAATTAAATTGTAGGTAATTAAATTTAATTAGCGAGTATCGAAAATCTTAATGTGAGGAGATGAGTTAAACATTTAATAACATGAGCTCAATGCAAGTTGGTTTTAAGATTATGGCTTAGAGTGCAGTTACAGTTCTTCAGTGGTGTGATTTATAATTTAGTATTTTATGAAAATTGTAGAAATCGCTGTAAGATTTTCATAATTATAAATACTGCTGAGAGGTTTGCATAATTACGAAAACTACTAGATTGGTATCTGGATTACACTAGAAGTCTATGTAATAATTACTCCACAGGTTCTTGTTATAACCCTATAAATATGCGGGTAGGCTAAACCATATTTATAACTCGTCTTTCAAGACTAAGGTTGATCAGGTTATGACGGTACAAGTTCTCGAAGGATCGTAACCCACACTCCGTTCGGAAATAGTATTAGGGAATGTAGTAAAAGGTCTGACTGGAGTTTCAACTCGGAACCAAAAGTTCGTAGTTAGAGAATCGACCAAAAAGGTATTCATCTAAATTAACTATGGTGGCATGGGTTTTATTTTGATTGCTCGACATCAAAAATTTTAATCTGGAGCCTATTTTGGCAATTACCCGTCCAGTTTTTATTTTCGAACAATCGTTTACAAAATCAATAATCTTGACAGTTTGCCTTCGTCGCAGGCAGTGCTCATTAAAGTTTTGCCATAGATAATAGGCATAAAAATATCTTTGACTAGCTTACGAGTGAGGAGATTGCAAACTATTATTGATAGATTATTCCCTAGTTCTGTTTTCATGAACTCCTTGAGCTCTTCGATGATGAAAGAATAAGCATCTTGGATTTGTCCATCCCGACCTGGGTTAATAGACCCCTACATCATGATCAAAATCACTTGCGCTTGGGGCCAACTCTACTTTATCGGCTCCTGTTAACCCATTTGAGTCATATTCAGATCGGTTAGTGCCTTCTCAACTGGTGGCCTCTCGATTGGGGCTTTTATACGATTGGCATTTGTTACTGTCGCCAGGATGAAATTAGTAAGCCCTGAGATTGCATTTAGGATGTTATTCTAACCGTCCTTAATGGCCTGAAATGCATCCAAGAACAAATCGTCACGGTTATGGTTGGGATTCGCTTATTGTTTTATACTAGCATTTGTGTTACGTTCGCTACTGTTGAAATGACCTTCTGACATGGTTGCTTTAGGGGTTATGTGTAATTCACTCCAAGTAGTAACTATTCTCAAATTCACCTCCCCAATGAAATCGCCAAATAATGTAGGGTTCTTTTAGAGGAAAATAATTATTAAATACTATAGAGACAAAATATGCTAAATAATCAGAAACATAGAACATAGAGGGAGCAATGGTTGGGTAAAGGAGAAGGCTGGTCAAGTTTAGCGTATCTTGCAGTATGAACACATATGGCTTGAATAATCTGAATCAGTCTAAAATCTCCGCTTAGGAGCACAACTATCACTCCTATTTATAACTCTCTAATAGAGTTATTAGAATTAGAATGAGACTCCTAAGAGATATAATCCAATCATGAAAGGTAATCTCGGGATCAAGAGATCCTATCCGAATATTATCCAAATAATCAAAATTAGTGTTTACTTCAACTTGACTAGTTCAGCCAGTAGGTACCCAATGGGTACCCAACCCACTCGAGTCGAGTGACTCTAGGTCACTCAAGTATCTCAAATAGATGGGTCTGGTGTTCCTTATGGTGTGACAAATTATTTTTTTAGCCACCAAATCACACGTCTCCCAATGTCTCATACAGAATTGTATTGTCATTGTCTTCATTTGTCTCTGGAACATTTTTTTGATTTTTAGAAGAATCTATGATCATATAGTTTGTTCTATATTTTGGTTATTCAATCAAAGCTGAGCCACATAATTTGTGCTATGTCATCATAATTAGGTAGTCAGAACTACACTCACAGTCTATGACATCTTCATAGTTTGTGCTATGACCATATAATCTCATAGTATGTGCTATGCTTCATAGTCTGTGCTGTGGTCGTGTAATATCATAGTTTGTGTTATGGAATATCTTCATTCGTAGTCAAGGCTACGTTACATAGTCTGGCTATGTCTTCTTGTGCCTCTGTTAGATGAACAGTAATATTAGTTAGCCGAGCTACTAAGGGCCCTAATAACTTAGATCCCCAGTAACTCGAGTAAGTTAAGTCTAGGTCTTCCCGTAACCTGAGTAACTTAGAGTTGTAGGTCCAATTAGCTATTAAGGTAAACTTAATTGCCTCGAGCAACTTGGGTTACTCAAGTGGTTTGAGTGGGTGAGGCTTTTTGAGCTGTTTAACTTGCTTCTGCTCAATTGATTTGTTTAGGTCAAGGAGTCTATGACTCAAATTCTTAATCGTCTTGGTAGGTCATATATGAGTCACTGGTGGAATGAATAGCTCAAGTCAGTACCCGAGTGCCTTGGGTCAGAGTAGACGACACTCGAGTAACTTGGGTTATTGATTTATTCAGATTTGCTGATATTTTGATAGCCCGTTTTATTTCAACCATCTACAAAATATAAGTTAAAAGTTAAAAATTAAGCAGAAGCAAACACATCACTAGTTGATGGTTATGGCGATAGATTTAGGTGTGGCTACCAATGATTTGGTAGCGATTTAGCTATGGATTAATAGAAATTGAAAGAGATGCTCTTTTTCCACCACCACCACCATCTCCTTTGGTGATTTTCTTCTACCACCATCTCTCCTCCAAATTCAAACCGCATTTATTGGATGAGTTGATTTAAGTGGTGTTGGCATATGAGAAGGTATGGATGATTTGAGTAGAAGCACGATTTGAAGGGGAAGAGAGATGTTTGCGCATGATAGATATGTAGGAGTCAAGATTCATTATCCTATAAATTATGTATTTTTTACTCAATGTATTGAAATCCATTAGATGGTACATATGAGAAGCTCAAGTATATATACCTCGAGACATATCTAATAGTTCTCAATAAATAAAGACAGAAGAATATATAATTTTCAAGATATACAAACCGTTGTCGATAGATAGTGTAAAAAATGACATAATAAAAGTTAGCGATAAATTAAAAATTTTTACTTTAAGTAGGAATGGCGATCGGCGGGGCGGGTTCCGGGATTAGTTCCCCCATCCCCATCTCTTATTTGATCGGGGCGAGAACGAAAGAAAATATCAGGGAAGTAGCGGTGAACGGAGCGGATACGGGGATATTTCGGGTATAATTTTTAAGATTTAAAAGAATAATGTTAATAAAAGTTATAAATAATATAATAAATAATAAATAATAGTTAATGAATTAATATAACTAAATATACAAAATATAATAAATAAATAAATAAATAAATAAAATTAGAGATAAATATAATATTTTAATATTTTAGACTTATTATATTTGTAAAATATATATGTTATACATATATTAATATTTAAAAAATATTTATTTTATGTAATCGGGGGCGGGGCGGGGAAAAACGGGACGGGAAGAGCAAATACCGTCCCCACCCCGTTTGTTATCGGGGGTGGGAAAACCCCTACAAAGCGGGGACGGAGCGGGACAGGAGAAATTGTCATCCCCAACCTTAAGAGTGCAAAAAAGAAAAAAAAAATGAATTTTGGCCCCATTTCACACGTGATCTAAATTAGTTTTTAACCTTTTGTTTCATGTTTTGAAAAAAAAATAACAATCAAAAAGAAAAAGCTTTCGTATTTGTACTAAAACCTTAAAGTCACCTTTTAGTCAAATGAGATTTTTACCTGTTTAGTTGAAAGTTAAAAAAGAAGGAGAAGAAGAAGAAGTAGAAGAAGCAAAAATGGTTTAATAATAATTTTTAGAATAAGATATTTTTATCTGGGATTTTCTAAAAATACTTTTTGTATCAATTTAAAATAAGTTCAAAAAAATCATCCCTTGTATCCCTCATTGCAACAGTTAATTCACCTATTGTTTCTCGTCTTTGTTTAACTGTCGCCAAGTATTCCTCACCTTGCCTCTTTGAGATATTTCAAAGGTATATTTTTAAAAATTCTAATTTTGAACTCTCTTTTTTGCTTATGTGTTTTGCGATTTGTTGTTTTGTAAAAGGATGTACTAAATAGGTTTTAAGAGACTTTCCAAATGCATGAACTTTTTGACTTAATACTCTCATAGGTACAAATATTTGTACATCTTATACAACTGTTAAATGCATCTGATAATATACTAAGAAGAAAAATATGTGCATTTAATAGCTCCTTTTAAAAATAGGTTCGGTCTTTTAACAAATCCAGTACATCAAGGGGGCACTAACTATTTTATTAAGGATTTATTCGAAAACATCCTTATTTTTTACAAGTAGAGTAAAAAATATAAAATTTAAGACTGGGCACTAACTAAATTTATTAAGGGTATATTTTAAAATATTTTTGTTATTTATAGGTAAAAAATGGGTATATCAAAACTTGAGGGGAGAGGACTCCAGTTCTTTATTCGATTCGTCACTTATAAGAATATTTTAGCAAATTCATTATATAAAATCAATTAATCAAGGATAATATAGTAGATCCACTAGAATAAGTGAAATAGAGAATATTGTTTCTCTATTTCACTTATTGTTTAAAATATCACTAACTTTTTTTTTATTCTTTATTGTGTTGTATTTATTGATAAGAGAAGTTGGAGGTATTTTAAAGAATAAAAGAGAAAACAGTGTAATTTCAATAAAATGCAAGAGGTGCTAGTGGAATTTATCTTATATATTACTTGGCCATTTGGGGATTCACCAATGCATAGAAAACTCAATTTCTGTAAACATTGCAATCGTCACAGAATAATTATGTCCTAAATATTGTAATTTCAGAACATCAATATATATATATATTTCAAACCTTATAATGCTCTGAAATGCCCAGTTTGCATATTTCAATTTTGCATCTTCAACTACTAGTTTAGACGTTGAATGATGCATTGCAGAGGATTCTGATTCCTAGTTAAAAGTATTTTTCATTTGTTTATTTAATATTTTATGGATAAAATTTAACACTATTTTTTATTGTAACTATATATCAATTCAAACTTAACTTCTTTTTTTTTTAAGAAAAATGTATATACAGGAAAATTTTGCAGATGAATCAATCTTTTTATCTATATTTATATACTCTCTACACAAAAAGAAAAAAAAAAACAGAGACAGAAAGAGGGAGATGTGAAAAATGATTTATGCATAATGAATAGTGATCAATTAAATTTAGCTAGCAAGAATGAGCTTTTGTAAAATAACTCTAGCCATTTAGGTAACCTATTAAGCAAGAAGAATAAGAAACTAGTTAAAATGACCCAAAAAAAACCATCTATCTAACCTGTTAGATTTGGTCTTACCCTGCTCCTAGTCATTACAGACAGTGAAGGCATATTCTAAGGTACTATCGGACTACTTTGGAGACGATGTTATATAATAATATTTTTAACAAATAAAAATATTTAATACATAGTAAGTAGGTCATTTTTACCCCCAACTTATTTAACGAAAATAGATTAATATTGTTTTGCTCAAAATATTTTTATTATCCAATTAAATAATTATTATATAGATAATGCAATATATAATATGATCTTCCAAGATTGTCGAAT
>JAUMHN010184370.1:0-21680 GCA_032360265.1 Heliamphora ciliata
GGAATGTGGTTTTGACAAGAATACACAACCTAAGGTGTTTGAAAGACACTATTAAATGCCCTTAGGTTGCTACAAAAGTGAGGAAAGAAGATGGAGTAAATACAAGGCACCTTGAGAGAGAAAGTTGCCTCTTCAGAAGTTCAGGGGACTCCAGTTGACCTAATGGACATGCACTGTTATGCTTATATACAAAGACATAGCTCAACCAGGATTGGTTGATGAAAAGGGCGAGGCGCTCGAGCGCCAAGCGAGCGCGCATAGGCGCTCAAGCGCGGAACGAGCGCTCTGCGAGCGCATTGAAATTTCATCAAAATAGGGGCCAAGCGCGTGAACTGGGACACGCAGGGGACCAGAGGCGCTCAAGCGCCTAGCGAGCGTCCTAAGAGCGCTGCTCACTGGAATAGGGGCGCTCAAGCACCATACGAGCGCCAAGCGAGCGCTGT
Source organism: Heliamphora ciliata (assembly GCA_032360265.1). Classification (NCBI taxonomy): domain Eukaryota; kingdom Viridiplantae; phylum Streptophyta; class Magnoliopsida; order Ericales; family Sarraceniaceae; genus Heliamphora; species Heliamphora ciliata. Next base: position 444 of record JAUMHN010184370.1, read on the forward strand.
ATACTGGAATAGGTGACAAGAGGGGCACTCAAGCGCCTATCGAGCGCTGCTCACTGGAAAAATGGTGCTCAAGCGCCTAGCGAGCGCTCAAGGGCGCTCAAGCACTCTGCGAGCGCCAGAGACTTAAGCCCCATGCAAGACCTAGGAACCATGCATGCAGATGTAAATGACATTTTATGCTGAACATAACCTAAACATGCAGTGATTGTGCGTAAGAGAGGCCAAATACCTTGTCGGGGTTACCAAAGATGTCTAGCATAACCATCAGTGCAAGACCTGGTGAAGACGAGAGCCGGAGGCACAAGACAGAACACACGACCATACACAAAACAAAATAGGAGTATAGACTCTGGCGGTTTTGTCAAATACCGAAAATAGCCAACAATACTAACAATACAGATATTAGAAATCCCTCAAAATCAGAAATAAATCTTGCCTGAGCTGTCAAATTTTGTTTGGTATTGAATTTGGAAGATGTTTAATTTGGCTAAGCTGAGATGAAGTGTTTTTTTTCCTTACTTTTTTACCTTTCTTTTTTAAATTTATTAAAACAAATAAGTTGAGAAGAATATAGGAAAGGAAGATATGAGTATCAATTTTAGAAGTGACTGAGTACTGAGTAGTTAAATATGCTAAGATTCATGGCATCTTTTGATAGTAATTGCGTGTGTATATATAAACAAATAAATTGAGAAGAATATATGAAAGGAAGATATGAGTATCAATTTTAGAAGTGACTGAGTACTGAGTAGTTAAATATGCTAAGATTCGTGGCATCGTTTGATAATAATTGCGTGTGTATATATATATATATATATATGTATATATCTTCTCATTGTATTTTATACCTTGAGTTGTTGAATTTTTTCTTCACTAGTGAGAAAAATAAATAAATGTATTATATAATGGACAACTTCCGTTGCCAAAAATCTTGATCATCTTTATTTAGGATTAATTAGACATTACCCATATGGCTTGGTTTCAGGCTGTTTTACCAAAATAAGCAAGTTTGTAAACTCAATTAACGAATTAGGGTTTTTTAAACTTTATTCTCAACCTACGTAAAAATGTGTTTAGAAAACACGTTTTCTTTACAAATGTAAATGACAAAGGTTTTAGTTTTTGGAAAAAATATTTAAACGTAAAGCGTGTTTATTAAATACGTTTTTAGAAAGCGTATATAGTAAACACGCTTTATTGCTTTCTTAAACAAAATATTTTTATCGTTTAAGCTTTTATACAGAAAGCGTGTTTACTAAACACGCTTTATTGTTTTTGTATAGAAAACGTGGTTTACAAAAATGCTTTAAGTCTTTTTACATAGAAAGCGCGTTTAATAAACACGTTTTTAAGTTACATTGAAAACGTGTTTAGTAAACACGTTTTCATTAAATAAGTCGTGTTTAGCAAACACGCACTTAACGTTTATACACTTCAAAACTCTTCTTCTTCCTTTGCTTTTTATAGACTTCAAAACCCTTCTCTCCTCTCTTTACGCACTTCTCCTCCTTCTCACCATACAATGTCTCTCTCCCGGACTAGGCATCCATCGAAACCACCATTAAATCCACATCGCCGATTGTCGATTGTCATCGCTATTGCCGTCGACCATCAATTGTCGTTGCTATCACCGCCAATTGCCGTCTCTACCACCGCTGATCGTCGTCGCTACCACCGATAAGCTCTTTCTCTCTTTCTCTCCTCCATTGCATCATGCAATACATTTTCAGTCCTGTAGTTATTTGGAAGGGAAAAAAATATGCTGAATAGCTTAACAGAAGAAAACAAGAAATTACTGTTCACGCAGCGGGAGCAACCCCTTTGCAGTACACGCTATCATAAGTAACGGGTTTTGTTTCTTCTTGGGTTTCTATACCTTCGATGTGTTGTGTAATGGGTTGTACCATTTATGATTTTAGGCCCACAACTAGCACTTACATTCAGGATTATGATAGAAGGACATTCATTTCTAACCAGGGGAATTACAATTGAACTAAAATTTTGCAGTTTGAAGATTTCTTAATGAGTGTGATTGACATGGTTTATTCACCTTCATCCTCCCTCCTAACTATGTCTTTGCATTAGTTCTTGCGTAATTAGACAGTGTATTGTAGCTTTTGTCTTATTTAGTACTATCCTTAAATATGTGATTCAATTGCTAAATCACTGATTACAACTAACATCACATATCAAAACTTAATACCCATATATGTAGGAAGAAAAGACAAAACTAAATGGAACTCCATTTTCTCTCACGTCAATAATGTAATTCGTAAATAATGACCACACTGCGACCCAATGACATAAAAGGAAGTGCATTCTAACGAATCTAACCTTTCTGGGAATGACAAGCATAGTGTAACTGCAGTTGCATGCCGAGAGAAAATGGAAAATTTGATTCCGTTTTCAAGTTCTGACACTCCCAGTGGATATGCCTGATCCGAAAAAACTCTGAATGATGGCCTCGTCTCTAGAATTTGAGGAATTTCTTCCTAAAACAGTTAATACTAATTGTAAGAAGCATGTAAATATGAATGTCTCTCTGTGCATGCCACAACATTCTACTACCGTGAAGCTTAAACATAATTGATATAGGGAGTACACACCGGAAGAATATAGAAAGCCATACAAGAATCAGATCCTTCATATGGAGAAATTACAATATAATATGGGATATATGTGAGTGGAAATTAATAGAATCTATTTGAGTCGCTAATTTAAAATTCACATCAATAGTTTTACATTTTCCTGCTTTGGGTTAGGCATGAAATTGTTAAAGCTTTTTATCAATGATCGACTCAGATAATCAGCATTAGTTAGCCATGTACATTGAGTAATGTGAGATCTTGACAAGGAAAATCTGTAGTGTATACATTTAGAAAGAGAATGAGGAACCATCTCCCTCTCAGCAAGGAATATTGTAAAATTTTCAAATTCAAAAAGAGGATTCCCTCAATATCAAATATATATATATATTGTTCTATTTCTTCAAGGGGACTTCGAAATGTTATTTCACCCATTAAACAGTTCTCTTACCTCCACTGGAAATTGTCAGAGTTATCTTTAGCAGCGCTGCCATCAGGTATTCATGTTATTGTTTAATTTTTATAGTTTATTATGTAGCCGTATTTCATCATTCAATAGCCATTGGATATCCATATTATTGTGGTTTTGCAAAATATGGTGCCAAACATGTTTTTTTATGATTCTGCTTGATGTAAAAACACAAATGTGTTCCAATTTGTTGACTTCTTTCTATTATGCTTGCTAGGCCATTTTTTTATTCTGATGCGTTTGAGCAAATTTGTTGAAATTTTATTTGATTTCAATAAAATAACATAAAACAATCCCTTAACAGAAAATTAAAGATTTTGTCTTAAAGTTAATATCTATCTATATTATGGTGTGGGAATTTTTCTTTGTCCTTGATGGCTTCTTATGTGATGGAGACATGGGTAATTTAATGGAGTGGAAGTTAAATTGTAACAAAGTCCAATTAAATGACAAGACACTATGTTTTTAATAGCAGAGTATACCATTAATGGAAGTTATTACGCCATGAACATGTTTATTACGCCATATACTTGCTCCTGGTCAAATCAAAATAATGCAGCTGCATGATGTGATAGCTCCAGGCGAAATCAAAATAATCCACATACTTGAAGCCACCATTAAATTGCAAAGCTAGGAACAAGAATAATGTTTTAAAATAAAATGTTTAACCAATAATTTGAAGCAACATAAAGAAAGAAAAAGTTTACAACTCTTGTTTGGGCTGTAGTAGGAGATTAACTTAAATCTTATTAACTATTGGCTAAGCAGCTGCCACAAAAGGCTTGTCCTAGCCCTTGCTATCGACTAGAAATAAACAATTATTAGAGTTTTGCTAAAACATTAAGAATTTGAAAAGGTGCTTATATAATACTAAGCAGGGCTTGCCAAGTTCATTTTGTTTAAATCCCTAATAAACAACATACTAGGTACAAATCTGATATGCTTCTAGCCTAAAAACGAATTATAGGCATGAGTTCAAACTTGAAAGGCCTCATCTTATCGAGACAAATGACAAAAGTAAAAATACTCAACACCCAACAAAAGCTTGCCATTCAAAAATCTACAAAGAGTTAAATGTTCTGCAATCAAAAGCGTTCAAAAGCTAGTCAACATCAAACCACTAACCACAAAGCCTATCGCATTGCTTCCCCATATTACATCTATATACCAATAAACATACTAACCGTAAGTGCCTCAAATCTCATCAAATAGAGACAAGACAATTATATTTTCACATAAACTTTATTCTTTCTAAGGAACAACAAGCAAATCAAAAAATACAGACATAAACACTATTTAACAGAAGGCAGACATATAGAAAATGTTGAACATTTATTTTAAACGGAGCTACAAATCGTAAAAACGCTCCTCATTCCTCATTGGAGAAGTAGGAGTCAGATAGATATTGCTCATTCGAAAGAACATTTGACGCTCTTTCTCTGTCAATGGTCTGTTGCTTGCAATCGTCATTTTCGTTGCTAGTTAAAGCATGAAGTATCGGCATCTTCGCATTAACATTCTGTTGTTTTCTCTTTGTATCTTGCGAACTACTATTTTATAGTCATCCTTGTTACGTCTTGGCATTGTCACCGAATGCCAGCGAGGGACTGGTCCTCCTAGGTTATACAGATCATTAACCAACCCCTTTTGCTCTTCAATCCTGAACTTCCACTCTTGTCGCAAATCGACATAATAATATTTAAAACTAGAGTATTTTTCTATCCAATTGTCGTCGTTGAATATAGGTAGTAACCATTTCTCATTCCGAGTGTGGCTACTATCACCGATATCACGTCTATAGGCCATCGTGAGAATACGAGATATATTATAAATAATACAAGAGAACATACACAAGTAAGCGTATAAGGGTAACCCATCTATTTATACATATGATGCACATAGTGTTAACTTGTGCACTATAGTGTTTGCGCATGGGCAACCTTTGTCGTATTGTAGGTGAAGTGACTAATCAATGAAAACATGTCGTTAGTGCCTTCTGGCATATCCTGCAGCCCGACTAGTCAATTACTCGTACCATCACGACTTGGCACATGACAACTTCAGCAATGTGACCCTGCCTGTAATCCTATTTAACAGCTCATCTAGCTCAATTGGTTAGGCCGTATTTACTATTTACAGTATACTCATGCAACCATCTAGTAGTTTTCCCATATATTCATCATAGACCACAGCTAACTATATGGACAATCTTCCTTCAAGAACAATGCCTGCTTAATCTGCTTGATTAAGCTCTATAAGTGAGTCATGTGACTTACGGAATAAAATAGAAGATCCATTGTTTTCCAGTTAAAACCTCATTTGTTATTAATATGATTCATTCTTTGCTTCGTTTAATATGTTGACTCGCGATGTGTGAGACCCTGACTCGTTTTTTTTAGCGTTTTTTGACGCGCGTTTATCGTTTTTGTTTCTGCATGTTCATATGCATTTTTATGCATGTTCGGGTTTAGAGATGCATGCGGGGTTGGTTCCCGGGACTGTTAGACGCTGTGATGCGGGTTTAAAAAAATTGATATTTTGAAGACCTATAAATATCTGGAGTTAGATATTTTCAAAAGATATTTTTAAAATATTTTAGCTAAGTTTTCTCCTTTTTCTCTCTACCTTCTCTCTAACTTCTCGGGGGCCCATGGCTCGATTTTCGACGATCCAACAACGGATCCCTACTATTGGCACGGTGGGCTACGCGTTCATCCAGACAGAATTTTATTTTGGCGAAGTTTATTTTTACACGTGGATCGAGGTGTCAAGTTTTTAACTCAACGAGGTAGGATCCTAGACTCTCATATCTTATAAAGGTGCTACGTGTAATTATATGTATTTTTACCGGTTAAAAATGCATGAAAAATCAATTTATGTTTTGATAAATAGGGTTTTTGGCTTAAAAAGGGATTTTGTGTTGATTTCTGTTGGATGGAATCGGATTTTGAATGTTCCTTTCAAGGGTTTGTGGTAGTTTCGGGTTTAAGTACGTCCAAGGATGTTGAGAAGGTGTTTGGAGGCTTCGATTTGTGGTTGAGATGGTGGTTTGTGTGCGTTTGAGAGTTTGGGGCTTAGAACTCAAGAACAAGAAAAATCTGGATTTTTCTCGGGTGGTAGCTCGCTCGAGCGCCCGATGTCAACTCAAGCAGACTAGCTGTGTATGGTCGTTTTGTTTTGATCATATCTCTCTCATTCGGATTCGAAATTGGGTCGTTCTTGTACTCAAATTGAAGTCCTGGATGTTTCCTTGCCAATGACACCTCTCCCACAACAAAATGTTTTTTTGTGAAAAAATTTATGATCAAAATAGTGAGGGTGTGTCAAAATTTCTTAACTATTTTTCACCCATTTTTGGTCGAATGTTTGGAAAAAAGGTTATTTTTCATCCTTGTTGGCCCTTTTGATCAAGTTTCTTGTTTCTTAGGGTGTTGTGGGCTTATGTTGGGCACGCGTGGGTGTCGTGGGTTTGCGTTAGACGTGAGTGGGTCCGTATTGGCCGTGTTGGGTGTGTGTTGGTCTAGGTTGTGATGTGTTTGTGACTGGCTCTCCTCTAGTGGCTCTTAGTTAATGGAATTATGGGATTCTATTGATTGAAATCATGAAGAGGGGTGTTAGTTGTTTTTCGTTTCGGTTGGTTGTGGCGGGACCATGGTGGTTAGTTGTTGTTGTCATCCTCGGGGATGACATCGGTTGTTCTAGTGTGGTGTCGATGCGCATGTGTGTGAGTGGTGTTTGTGCATGGTTAGATGCGAATTTTTGGTGCACGATTGTGCTCGTGGTAGTTCGTGCATCGTTGCGTGCGGGGGTTTGGCTTTATTTATTAGTTTGGGTTTCCTCCCAACGTTGATCGCTCGAGCAGTGGTTGTGCGCTCGAGCGGGGTTGTGGCAATGTGCTATATCGGTAGGGGACCGCTCGAGCGGTGGTTGAGCGCTCGAGCGCTTGAGCGATGTTGGCCTTTGGGTTAAGCTTAGTTTTGTGGGTTGTTGGTTGTCCATGTGAGTGGATGTCGGGCTATCTAGCGGTTGGCGTCATGATGTGAAGTTATACATGGCTTTGTGTATTTATAACTCTAGTTTATCTATGTACGGATTATGTAAGTGGATTACATGGCTTTGAGATCGTTACGTGTAACGTGATTTATCCTTTAAAACTCAGTGTTTTATAGGCATGTGAGTGGGTTATGAGGAACGGATGCATGTGGTACATGTTGCATGCGTTGCAAGTGTTGTGTGAGTCATGTGTGTAGTATGTGACGTAGTTTCTGAAACATAGTGATAGTACATGATTTTATGCATTTAAACCATGGTTAGGTTATGCATAGGTGTATGGGATGAAATAGATGAGCATTTGGTTCTGTGAACGTTAGCTCTGGCTAACAGAGTATTCGGTGAGGCTACAGTCCCTTGGCGCGAGGTCGAACATATTACGTTGGGGCTACGGTCCCTTGGTGCGAGGCCAAGAAGATTGCGTTGGGGTTACGATCCTTCGGTGAGATGTCGAGAAGAAGCATTGACGGGGCTGCGGTCCCTCGGGTTCAGCCTGAGAAGTTATATGGATTGCATGAACTGCATTGTGGGACGGATACCCCAATTTTTATATTATTTTTTAGACTCGTGTGAATCGCGATCTAAAAATCGTTTTCAAATTTTTTTCCAGGCTCCTGTGAGTGAGTCAAAACATGGTTATTATCCTCGCTTTTCCTTGCTTGTGAAAATTATTTTAAAGGCTTGAAAGAGAGTCTAAAATTGCACCTCGTTTTCTAGCATGTTTAGCATATATTGCATGCCTGCCCAGTTTTTGCTAAGCTTTAGCTCACGGTGTGGGATTTGATTTTCTTCAGGTACCGGTCACGCAGGTTGATTCAGGGTTGCTGGAGAGGTGGAAGAGCTGCAGTCTTCCTTTTTGGTTCTTTCTGTATCATGTATGTTTACATGTTTTTCCGGTGTTAGAACCGTGTAGTGTAAGCCTTTTGGTGGTTATATACAATGCATGTATTGTTTAATTTGAAAGTGTGTTCTCGGGTTAGGTTTTATGTTTGGTTTCTTGTGGGTGTTTCACGTGACCCAGAGTTTGGGATGAGACAAATTGGTATCAGAGTTCTGGGTTCGAATACCTAAGAGTCGTGGGAAGAGGGTGTATCATCGTGTGAGGTTGATTGCGTGTGTTTGATTGCATGTGTTTAGATGCTTAGATAGCATGAACGTGTTGATGTGTTAAGCATGAGAATGTTGTGTATATGTAAGCATGGGGGTTGAACCTTGGGATTGATTAGTCATGCCTTTGGGCGTTTGGATTAACAAACTTGGGGTCCAAGTTAGAAACGCGTTTAGCTGACGTGGTTTCTCTTAGGGAATCTGAGTAGGTTATCCAGATTGACGCGTCATTCTTGTCAGTTCTCGTTGGTATGTGGGATTTGTTTAGCATGAACCTATGTGGCTATGTGTTAGCATACTTATGTGGTTTATGCTTATGTGCTGCATATTATGTTCTGTCTCTTTCATATAGACGCGATGTCTAGGAGGCGAGGGTGAGGCCGTGGTCGGGCTGTGGCCGTGAGTTTGGAGTTGGTGGTGGACTCAGTGGGTTGTGTACTGTGTTGAGGCAGTGGTTGGTGATGATGTGAGGTTGGGGTGAGTTATAGATCCCGTGTCATTGAGATAGTTGGCCGTTGTTTAGGATGCCTGACCTTGTTTGATTATATCCTAGGAGTGGTTTGGCTGACCATCTCGTGTACCTGTGTCAATTGTGATCGACATAGTTATTTTCTTTTGACCTTGTGGTGAATTTCGAGGGCGAAATTCCTTTAAGGGGGGTAGAGTTGTGAGACCCTGACCCATTTTCTTTTTCGGCATTTTTCGACGCACGTTTACCGTTTTTGTTTCTGCATATTCATATGCGTTTTTATTACCGTTTTTGTTTCTTCATATTCATATGCGTTTTTATGCATGTTCGGGTTTAAAGATGCATGTGGAGTTGGTTCCCGGGGCCGTTAGACGCTGTGATGCAGGTTTCAAAAGAAAAATATTTTGGAGGCCTATGAATATCTGGAGTTAGATATTTTCAAAATATATTTTCAAAACTTCTTAGCTAAATTTACTCCTTTTTCTCTATGCCTTCTCTCTAACTTCTCAGGGGCCCGGGGCTCAGTTTTCAACGATCCAACAGCGGATCCCTGCTATTGACACGGTGGGCTACGCATTCATCCAGACGGAATTTTATTCCGGTGAAGTTTATTTTTGCACGTGGATCGAAGCATCTAGTTTTTTACTCAACGAGGTAGGATCCTAGACTCTTATGTCTTATAAGGGTGCTACAAGTAATCGTGTGTGTTTTTATTGGTAAAAAATGCATGAAAATTTGATTTATGTTTTGATAAACTAGGTTTTTGGCTGAAAAAGGGATTTTGTGTTTATTTCGGTTGGATGGAATCGGGTTTTGAATGTTCCTTTCAAGGTTTTGTGGTAGTTTCGGGTTTGAGTATGTCCGAGGATGTCGAAAAGCTATTTGGAGGCTTCAATTTGTGGTTGAGATGGTGGTTTGTGTGTTTGAGAGTTTGGGGGCTTAGAACTCAAGAACAGAGAAAATTTAGATTTTTCTCGGGTGGTAACTCGCTTGAGCGCCCGATGTCGCCTTGAGCGGACTAGCTGCGTAGGGCCATTTTGTCTTAATCATATCTCCCTCATTTGGATTCAGAATTGGATCGTTCTTGTACTCAAATTGAAGCCGCAGAAGTCTTCTTTCCAATGACACCTCTCTTACAACAAAATTATTTTTGTGAAAAAAGTTATGATCAAAATAATGAGGGTGTGTCAAAATTTCTTAATCATTTTTCACCCGTTTTTAGCCGAATGTTTGGGAAAAGGTTATTTTTCGTCCTTATTGGCCCTTTTGATGAAGTTTCTTATTTCTTATGGTGTCATGGGCTTGTGTTGGGCACGTGTGGGTATCGTGGCTTTGCGTTAGACATGAGTGGGTCCGTGTTGGCCGTGTTAGCCGTGTGTTGGTCTGGGTTGTGATGTGTTTGTGACTGGCTCTCCTCTAGTGGCTCTTAGTCAATGGAATTATGGGGTTCTATTGATTGAAATCACGAAGAGGGGTGTTGGTTGTTTTTCATTTTGGTTGGTTGTGGTGGGGCCGTGGTGGTTTGTTGTTGTTATCATCATCGGGGATGACGTGGGTTGTTCTAGTGTGGCGTCGATGCGCATGTGTGTGAGTGGTGTTTGTGCATGGTTAGATTTGGGTTTTTGGTGCACGGTTGTGCTCATGGTAGTTCGTGCATCATTGCGTGCGGGGGTTTGGTTTTATTTCTTGGTTTAGATTTCCTCCCAACGTTGACCGCTCGAGTGATGGTTGTGCGCTCGAGCAGGTTGGTGGCCAAAAGTTGGGTCGATGGGTGACCACTCGAGCGGTGGTTGTGTGCTCGAGCGGGGTTGTATAGTGTGCTATGTCGGTAGGGGACCGCTCGAGTAGTGGTTGAGTGCTCGAGCACTTGAGCAATGTTGGCCTTTGGGTTAGGCTTGATTTTGTGAGTTGTTGGTTGTCCATGTAAGTGGATGTCGGGTTATCTGGCGGGTGGCGTCATGATGTGAAGTTATATATAGCTATGTGCGTTTATAACTGGCTATGTGCATTTATAACTCTAGTTTATCTATGTACGGATTATGTAAGTGGATTACATAGCTTTGATATTGTTACGTGTAACGTGGTTTATGCTTTAAAATTTAGTATTTTATAGGCATGTGTGTGTGGGTTATGAGGAACGGATGCATGTGGTGCATATTGCATGAGTTGCAAGTGTTGTGTGAGTCGCGTGTGTAGCATGTGACGTGGTTTGTGAAACGTAGTGATAGTATGTGGTTTTATGCATTTAAACCCTGATTAGGTTATGCATAGGTGTATGGGATGAGATAGATGAACATGTGGTTCTGTGAACGTTAGCTCTGGCTAATGGAGTATTCGGTGGGGCTATGGTCCCTCGGCGCGAGGCCGAGCAGATTATGTTAGGGCTACGGTCCCCCAGTGCGAGGCAGAGAAGATTGCGTTGGGGTTACGATCCTTCGGTGAGAGGTCGAGAGAAGCATTGACGGGGCTGCGGTCCATCGGGTTCAACCCGAGAAGTTACATGGATTGCATGAATTACATTGTGGGACAGATAGACCAATTTTTAAATTATTTTTGAGACTCGTGTGAATCGCGATCTAAAAACCGTTTTCAAACTGTTTTCCAAGCTCCTATGAGTGTGTCAAAACATGGTTATTATCCTCGCTTTCCCTTGCTTATGAAAATTATTTTAAAGGCTTGAAAGAGAGTCTAAAACTACACTTCGTTTTCCTAGCATATTTAGCTTATATTGCATACTTGTCTAGTTTTTGTTGAGCTTTGGCTCACGGTGTGGGATTTGATTTTCTTCAGGTACCGGTCATGCAAGTTGATTCGGGGTTGCTGGAGAGGTGGAAGAGCTGTAGTCTTCCTTTTTGGTTCTTTCTGTATCACGTATGTTTACATGCTTTCCCGATGTTGGAACCGTGTAGTGTAAGCGTTTTTGGCAGTTATATACAATGCATGTATGGTTTAATTTGAGAGTGTGTTCTTGGGTTGGGTTTATGTTTGGTTGCTTGTAGGTGTTTCACGTGACCCAGAGTTTGGGGCGTGACATGATGGCTGCTGAGGTCCCTGCTACAGCGAGACCCTTATTGTCCATACCACACTGCATCTGACCTATGGGATCGAGAGGTTAGTAATTGCATATCGTTCTTCCCCTTAGTCCTACTCCCTTAGTCTTTTTTCATGCATTTCTAATATATGTATTCTATATGTCAAGACACATCATCGCTCATATGTCGTCGAGGTGACAGCGGACTATGGGACCAGCCCATAGATCACTGCGTGCTGGCCGTTATGTTGCAGGCTGGCTTCTACAGTGCCTCTCGGATCGGGATCATTCGGCTTGATCATAGCCTCATCTCTCCCTTGGTTGAGCGGTGGAGACAGGAGACGCACCCTTTCCACATGCCTGTTGGAGAGTGCACGGTCACATTCCAGGATGTCTCAGTGCTATTTGGGCTCCACGTTGATGGAGCAGTAATCATCGATCATGACCAGTGGCGTTCCCCTGCTGAGTGGCAGCTGCTCTACTTCAAGCTGTTAGGGGTCGCTCCTGCCGCGGAGGACTTGCGCTTTGGTCAAGTTCGAGTCTCTTGGTGCTAGGAGCAGTTCACGGGACCTATTGCCGAGGACGTCGCCGCTGAGGTGATTCATAGGTGGGCATGAGCTTATATTTGTGGCTTATTGGGGGCTTTCTCATGCCCGATAAGTCACATAGTTTAATTAAGTTCATATACCTACCACTCCATCGAGACCTAGGTTAAGTGCACAGATACGCCTGGGGTGCAGCCATGCTAGCATATCTCTATCGTCAGCTGTGCCGGGCTACTAAGCCTGATGCCCGAGATGTTGCTGGGCCACTTGTGCTACTACAGGTACGTCGTCGTTTGTTTAATTAACGTCATACTATGTAGTTCATTGCAATATACCTCTCATAGTAGCTAATGAAGTTTGTTGCTTTTGTAGATATGTGCTTGGGAGAGATTCCCCCTCATTGCCCCCGCCGTAGGGCAGATGCTGGACCTGATCAGACAGCTATCCAGTACGGAGACAATGTTCTACCAGCCGAGCTGTGGGGTAGCCGGTGGCGCCTTAGCTTCGCGTAGGACCAGGTCCCCACGCATGTCCTCACTGTCTACTACGACCAGTTTGACTGTCTCACCGCGGATGATGTTAACCTTACATTACATTGCGTTAAGGTTTTCATTTAATGTATTCAAATATTTACTTGTATCATGTTCATTACTAACGGTGTTCTCATTATTCTTAGATCATCTGGATGCCATACGAATCTGTTGATCAGATCATCTTAGCACTTCCTGATTACTGTTGACTGGGCAGCGAGATTTGGATGACACGGTCTCCACTTGTCTGCTATGATGTAGTCGAGTGTCATCTCCCAGACCGCGTCTTCCAACAGTTTGGACACCTTCATACCATCCCACGAGACCCAGATACGGACCGCGACCTCCATGCCTATGACTGATGTGGCCGGATGAACACCGATTGGACACGGGTACATGCGTTATGGGTTACTGCTTGGGGTCTACGAAGGGCTCAGGTTGTCGTCGCCCCTCAGTCCCAATTGTCGATGGGATACCACAAGCCATATATGATGTGGTATCGGCGAGTCTCACATCTGCTTGTGAATAATCCCAATCACCGCGATGCACCCAGATACCTAGGAGCCGGGGGGTTGTAGAGGAGTTGGTAAGCACTACAACTTCATGCTTGTATATATTTCCATTCTATCCAATTGCATTACTTGTATGACTAATGTCTTCTTCTTTTCATTTGCAGACTCGGTGTGTTGCAGACACATACCGTCACGCAGACATATGGATGCAGACCCACACCATATGTGACCCAGCGTACGAGGAGATGGCGAGTATCCGCGCGTGTATGTACGCATCACTTATGGTGGTGCATAGGAAGCACCGTGTAGAGCATGCACTGGGTCCCAGATCGTCATCGCAACTGCCGCATCATACGCATTTCATGGACCCGCTTGCCACACCCGCTACTCGTTGGGGCGCATTTACACCGACTAGTGTGAGGGAGCTACAGTTCTCCTCTCCTGCCCCTGGCCCGTCACCAGGTATTCCGTCCAGCTCTCAAGGATTTCCTAGCCTCCACTGCGACTTCCTAGACATGACGCAGGGAGTGACATAGGCAGAGGTGCCCCATCTATCAGCTTTACTAGTTCATGGTCGTGGCAGGGCTAGAGCTAAAGCTCGTGCTAGTGACGTGCCCAAGCAGCCTGCATCCGGTCCTAGCCAAACGGCTACCCAGTTCTATCTCTCATAGGTAGCCACGGAGGAGCATGGCCAAGCTTCGCGTTTGGAGCAGGCGAGTTCATTTGAGCTACCTACAGCTACCCTCAGTCACCTAGTCACTCAGATCACTGTCACGCTGGGTACCACGAAGTTACATGTGCACGCAGGGCAGTTGGACTAGGCGACGAGGGCAGAGCCACTAGATACAGATATACAACCTGACACGCATGTAGAGGTCGCACATCTTCCACCACCAGTACAGAAGGGGCCCCAAGAGTTCCAGCGTAGGAGCAGGAGGCCCAGGCCACCGTCGCGTCGATGCGGGACTTAGTCCCCAAACATCTCTTACATGTCATCCTATGGTGGCCGGGCTATGGCCACCCTTGTACACTTGTATACTATACTTCAAATTTTATGTAGTGTTTATACTTTTGAAAATATATCAGCTCTTATGGTAATTTTAGTTATCTAATATCTTTCTTATTCTGGTTAGTATAATGGTTTGAAGGATAGTAGATTCTCGATTATGGGTTAAGCAATATACACATAGATAGCCCCCGGTATGTAATTTTGTTTAACTATGCTCTACTCTTTTTTTGTGTAATATTGTATTGTAGTCATATAAGTGATACTCAAACTAAGTGGTTGGTCTTATTCTCAGACACCAAATGGAAGATCCATGTAGATTTAAACTTCACATTGCCTGGCAAGGAGAGACAAGATTCTTTACGTAGTGGACTTCAGGTACATTTGGCACATTTATAAGGATAAGTGGCTTCTATTCTTCGGTATTGGTGTTGATTTATGATGTAGTTATTTCTGTTAGCGTATTATCCTACTTGCTTGATAGCCGCAATTGATTGCATTTTCATACAGAAAAGGAAAATATTAGCCCATTGGGTTTAGTGAAGTGTGTATGTTATCCACACTGTGGTCTTATAGAAGAAGCTCTTCCTTGTTATGCACGACTTACGCATCTTTCCTTGAATGAATTTCATTAATTTATTCTGATTATCAAGTAAAATGGACAGCATTGTTGGCTATGGATCTGAGGCATTCAAGTTTTTAATGTTTCGCATTGCCAGCATTGTTTGCAATAATCCTTTTCTCGAATTCGGGTCCATTTTTTTGCAAAAAAACTGTTTCTGCTTGTTTACAAATTGTTGTTACTATTTTTGCAACAAATTGATGCATTGTTTACAAATCTACCTATCTCATTGTTTGCTATGGATTTGTATGGGTTGCAACTGATGTGGGAACAGAGTTGGTTTTGTCATGATCCTTAGTTTCTGCGTGATGGTCCTCAAACAAATATGTATTTATCAAGAAGTTTGGTGACCAACTGCTTTAGCTAGTTTTGAAAGTCTCCTTGATATTTGTGAATTTGAGGAGCTGCATTAGCCTAATCATTTATCTAATTTTGAGCTATTAGTATGAAAACCTCTAAATTGCTTACCACATTTGTCAAATGACTAATTTCTTCTTTCTAACATCTTAATATACAATTGTACATTTGTATTTATAAAAAAATGCAATTGTACATTTTAAAACTTGATTAAAATTAAACCTACTTGCACATATTAGACACAAATACTAGCTGTTGCATATTGGTAGGAAATACCGAGTTAGTTCCATCTTGTTTTTGTCTAGTTCGTTCCATCTCTTCTAACAAGAAGTTCTATTTTGGTTGAAATCAAATAACTAACTAAATTAAGTATCGTGCATTTGCCCTTTTTATGTTGTCTAACATTTAGTTTATTCGAACTGTAGTGTAAGGACTATACATCTATAGGTGGCGGTTATCATTTTGGGTTAAAGAAGTTAAATTTTTTGAAAGATGACCATGTATGATGCCTGTTACTTTGGCTATGAACAGTAAGGAGAAGAGCTATTAAACAGTAATGGGTGTTTTTACAAAAAGGTTTACAGGTTAATTAATTAGAAAATTAGAGACTCCCAAAGGAAATTTGCATTTGCGAGATACAAGTATCCCCAATTTAGATTTTACATTATACATAGAAGAGCGCATTAAAGTGTTTTAAACCCTTTAATGTCCTAGTTCTTGGACTGTTGCTTCTCAATTTTGACCTTTAGGCATGCTCTTTGAATTTACAAATTTAACATGATATCCATTATTTCTTGGTTTAGTTGCTTGGTTCTGTTGTCTCTCAAAATAATGCCTGTGGTTTGGTTTTATTTAGCAGTTTTATATTACCACATGTATCTGATTGGAAGTTGAATAGCTTACTTGTAATGTTGACTGGTGAAATGCATATTTTCTCTGCTTTCATATGGGAGGATGATGGCAATCTAGAGGCACTGAAACTTGCTGCTGGTCATGTGGTTGCAAATACCATAAGACTTTTGATTGCTGGTACCCAAGCGGGTGGTTTGATTGGAGTTTCTGGTCAAAACATTGAGAAATTTAGGATATCTTCTGGTGCAACAGTAATAGTTCTTTCCCAAAATCAATTGCCTTTATGCGCATCTGCACATGAGTCTGATCGAGTGGTGCAGGTGAGTTATGTTTTCTTCAATTGTGAACTTGATTCAAGAGTTGGTTACAGGTTTCCATGACGTAGGTTTTGATATCTAGCCTTTCTATCATCGATTGTTCTCTGCCACTTTGAAGTGGGTGAATGATCTTATGGTGTTATAATTGAGGAAGCAAGCAAGGAGAACTTATCTTCTAGTTTTTATTGTTGTTTTTAAGCCAAATAAAGGAAAATATTAGCCCATTGAGTTTAGTGAAGTGTGTAAGGTATATTGACGGACAACTCCTAATATATGAATTGTATTAGTTTTAATGTCTAGTAACTTCTATGATGTAAATAATGTTAGGCGCAATTTCTGACTTGGATGAATGTGCCTATTACAATGTTGGATTCAAACTTTAAATGTTGGGATTGCTTAACATGTGATATTAAAATGGTTAATCCGTGGAATAGTCGAAAAACAGAGGAAACTCTGCCGAAATTTTCACGGTTTGACACTTAGAAAAAAATTTTAATTTAGGAAAATGATAACTTTTAAAATGAACTATGGCCCCCTCTAACTACTTTAGAAAATCAAACAATTAGATAGTACCAGAGGAACATCTATTTAACTCTATAATTTTAGGGAACATGTTTTGCGTAAATGGTAACTTAACTCTATAATTTAGAATTGAAGAGCACAGAGTAGTCCCTATATAAGCGAAGTAGAATTTTATGTCCCTACATTACCCCTAAGTATGCATCCACGTGGTAAAACTAGAGTTCCCACAGACGACGCTAAATGAAAGGGATCTGTAAGGATCTGGTTCTAAACCATTGGATTAGTGACAGTAAACCGATAAGATCTTAGGTCATAATAAGGTTAAAATCTTAACATGATCAAAACCTAAGAATCAGACTCTGAGAATCAAAAATCCTAAAATAAAAAGAAGCCTTTTAATCTCGAAGATCATCAAGTTACCCTAAGAACACTCACTCAAAACTCTAAAGAACTAAACTTATAAATGAAACTTCGAGCCCCAAACCCTTCTTAAGAAATGCTGACTTGGCCTCGTAACCTTTCTGTAAGGACCTTGTACCTGTTTATGTTATTTTTTTATGTTTTCAGAAAGAGAAGGGAAGAAATTAAATTTAGGCTTGGGTACCATAAAATTTTACTCGCTAACGGTAGACTTAATGATATGTGGAAGTGAAGCAAAGATACATGGTGATGAATGATTTTGATATGGCTAAGTTAATGGAGAAATTTAAATATTTGGATGTGAACGAGGTTTGAAGTTTGAGTTGAGTTTTGGGAAGATTTGCGAATTTTAGCTTCATGATTCACCGCTCGAGCGGACTATCGGGAAATGCTCAGACAATTCTAGAACATTAGAGAAAGATTGGGAGTATATATATATATATATATATATATATATATTGAGAAAGAACCCTACAGCCCCACGTCTCCCATTTTTCTTCTTCTCGTCTTCTTTTCTTCTTCCCCCTAGAGAGAGAGAGTGAGAGAAACCCAAACCCCATGTGAAAACTCTAACCCTCCATCCCTCAAGTTGAAGATTGAAGCTAGATTGGGAGTAAGTAAGGGTAGAAATCAAGTTTTGGAGCAAGGAGATGGGAGATAAGGCATCAAGGAAGCAAGAACACCGAAGATCCAAACCCTAAGAGGGAGAAGTTGGAAGAAATTCAAGCTTTTGTGCAAATCCAAGGTAGGATCTAGATTCTCTCATATGTCTTTGTTGATTTGGGTTGATATTTTGCTTACATATGTGAAAATCAAGTTGATTTCATATGAGATTTGAATATTTGATAGGTCTGTGTGAGTTGAGTTGAGTTTTATGAAATTGGGGGTTTTGGAGAAATGATTTAACCATGCCTTTGAAAAATTGTTGTCGAAAGGAGGGTCATGAGACTTTGAATACAATGTTTTGTGATTGGAAAATGTGATTTAAAGCTTAATCTTGAATGCTTATGCATTTTGGGGTTTGGAAATCAAAACAGGAGAAAATCTAGGGTTTTCTTGGGTACCAGCGCGCTCGAGCGGAGCCTCGTCCGCTCGAGTGCTCACATGGCAAAAGGTTGGGCGCTCGAACGCCTGATGTCTGCTCGAGCGGACTAACTGCGCATGGCTAACTTTGTTCGATCATATCTCCTTCATCCGGACTCTAAATTAGATCGTTCTTATACTCAAATTGAAGCCCCGGAAATCCTTTTTCCAACAAGACTACTCTAACAAGAAAATGTTTTTTTGTAGAAAAAATTATGTTTAAATTAGTAAGGGTATGTCAAATTTTCTCAACTATTTTCCACCCATTTTTGGCCAAATGCTTTTAAAAAGGATATTTTCATCAATATTGAAGCTTTTTATCAAATTTCTTATCCCTTGGGCTATGGATATACCTACTTGACTACACTTGGGTTGGGATGCTAGTATCATACCGATTTGAGGTATTTGCGACGAAAATGAGTTTTTGATATGTAACTGAGGTTTTAAGAACGAGTACGAATATGGGTAATTATGGGCAATGTCGTAATATGGTTATCATTAAGATTTTGAGTTTTAGAAAAGAAACGTGGATTTTAACTTGTATATACATGTATACGTATATGATGGGTGCATTCTGTTGGTTTCATATGACATGGTCATGTGTGAGTTAAATTACGTGTTGGCATTTCATGATGTTAATAAATGGAATGTGATTTATGAAAAATTATGTGTTGAAATTTATGATGGAATTTGAATTGAAAGAAAGGATAGAATACTAAAATAAGATTTGATTAGAAATGAAGCGGGAAGCTGAAATGTAAAAATTGAAAAGAGGTACTATGAGAAAATATTTGGGGAGAGGAACCAATTGTGGGTTGGACTCCCAGGTTTTTGTGAAAAATGAACAAATAATGAACCGTATGGATTAATGTGGATCAAGTTGGCCGGGCGGGTCTGCGGTGAAAGACCAAAAACTTGCGCAAGATGGGACCACATGCCCACGAGTTAGCCCCCGAAATGTGGTATTGTATCGTGGTGAGTTATAGAGCTATCTATTACCCAATGGTTTCGCGTAACCTATTGGGATAATAGGGAGGGATTTCTATAAGCTGCACCAGATATCAGTTCATTAATTATGATAAATTAATTGAGATACAATTTTTGTGATAAACCGGGTAATGAATATATGATTTGGTTTTTGTGAAAAATCGAGCAACGAGAATAAATATGAAAGAAAGGAATATGTTGTAAAAGGCTTAATGAATGAATAACTCGGCGTCTGTGGGTGTGTGTGTGGGAATAAATAATAAATTTATGAAATTTACATTTTTATTCCGGTTGCACCCATCACACCTCACAAATCATGCATTACATCTGAGTTAATCTATATCCTACGAGCTTCGGCTCACGTACGACTGCTAAACCAATTTTTAGGTTTCGAGGAGAACTGATGATACCGAGATGATGGAGGCATTTTGGGAAAGGGCTCAAAGAAAGATTTTATGTTTTATATCATGTTTGTATATAAGCAGAAATTAATTACTGTAATAATATTATTGTTGTAACAGACACTTGGAAACCAAAAGCATGTGATTGTAATTTTATACGCACGAGAATATGGTTACTTGTCGAAAACCTTTCTTTCTACATTTTGAGTTCAACTCGTTAATGAAACAAATGTCTTAATGGGTAAATTCTTATACAACTCGGTTTGTGATTAGTTCACGGGTTCCCGGGTGTTCGGGGCGTGACACTTTCAAACCCAACAATCTATATGTGTTGTTCTGTTACAACAAAATTTGACTCCCAAATCTAAAGAATAAAAAAATTAAACCCAAGCCCCAATGTAAAAAGAAAATTATACTCAAATGCCTAAAATCTCGTGACTTCCAATAATCACATTTTGACCCCAAGTCTTTAAGATAATTACACTTTCATCTTAAGACACCAAAGTTCATAGCAAGCTATCAAGAATTCTTGAAACTCTTAATATCAATCATTACATATTAGTCCCTCACGTCTTTAAAATTCCACAAAAGCTCCTGAGATATTTCTCACCCATAATTTCCTATAATCAACATTAATTAGTACATATATGTGCTAAATACATATATGTCACATGTGTAAGATCACCTAGAAGTATGTGCCAACTTTATTTTAATAAGATAAAATACAATATCTCAAATCAAATTAAATAAAATTTTAACTTAAAAAAAAGATAATTATATTTTCAAGACTTACAAAAAATATATAATAATAATAATAATATAAAGTATTAAATCACAAAATCATACACAAAAAAAATAATAAATTCACTCATCTCCAACCAAATTTTATATGTATATATATGCATAGTATATAAGACAATCTCTACAATACAATATAATAATCAATAAATGTCAAATGCTTACAACACTCTAAACATAATAATCAAGAAATAAAAAGTAACCTTATTATATGTATATATTAGTATTCATGTCTCTACAACAAAATATAAAACAATAATAATGCTAAACAAATGCATAATCATAATCCCCAACACAACCCTTACTTACACAAGTGTGTGTGTATATATGTATATATACATACCAAATAGAATCTCTACAAAAAACACAATAAATTAATTAATAAATCCTAATTCTCTACAACACACAATCTCCATTAAAATAATACAAAAGTAACATTAATATATATACTTGTATATATATATATATATACATGTATAGATATACTATATATAAATTATTATATATCTCACTACAACCAAATAAAATAATTCAAAAGCAAAAAGTAAAAGTCACTTTAGTGTTTAAAATAATC
>JAUMHN010184481.1:0-46157 GCA_032360265.1 Heliamphora ciliata
AAAATAATAGGTCTCAGTAGAAAAAGACACCAAAAAGATACATCAAATTAACTTTTAATACATTTTCTTGCACAAAAGGGCACGCAAAACAATACAAAACCCCTTGATTGATGTGGAGTCAGGTTTTTGTCCCCCAAACAGCTCCCTAGCTGTATTTATCTTCCCAATATCTGATTTATAGGCCTCAAATATTGCACCAAGTCAAATCTTCTCACATCTCATTAATTAAAAAGAAGAAGAAATGTCTTTCCATGGTACTTCTTGTTCCCTCTTTGTTTCCTAGCCTTATCCTATATAAATCAAGCCAAACACCACTCTCTTCCCTTCATAATTTCGTGCAAGAGGGAGAGAAAAACAAGAATTGAAATATTCTTGAAAGGTTTGGATGAGTTGAGAGAAGAAAGAAAAGAAAGAAGGAAGAAGGGAGCTAAGAAATCAAGAGGTGTTTTCCTAAAGCTAAGTCCTTGCATACCACCATTCCTTGAGCTCTCTAAGCAAGTAAGTAAAACCTATAAACCTTGTGTCTAAGATCCCTCAAAATATTCCCCAACACATCCCTTTAAACACTCCAAGAACCAAGAACCGAAATCAAATCGAAAAGGCATCGTAGTTGGAAATTATGGGCTGTTATGTTTATGAATGATATGAGATGTTGTTGTGTGTTGTTATCTTTGAGTTTTATGACAACTAAGTGGGCTGGAGCCTTGATATTAAAGTCTAAAACACAAGCATGCAAAGAAATGGAACAAAAACTTGACATGACATAAGTAGAAGACTTGAACCCTAAGAGACTTGATTTTTGAGAACATAAATGTTTCTTACCTGAACTTTGGATTTCCATAACTTAATATAAAAAATTTATCTAAGTATGTTATTTATGTATAGATTTAGTCTTTTGTGTTATCTTTCATCCAAATTTGGTTTCAACTCATTCGTATAACCAGAGCTCAAGATATTGCAATTTTACCAAAGTATGTCATTTTTCGACCAGTCAACACTACCGACTTGGAAACCCTAGTTTATATTGCGATCCGAACTTTGGTCAAACCATGAAAGTTATAGATAACATGCATATATGTCTACCCACAAATCATGAGAACAAAATATTAAGTTTTGATAGGTCAAAACCCCTTTGAAAGTCTTTGTTGAGTTTCTGTCCCCAAGGAACATTATGTTACATATTTTTATATAGCCCAAAACCCCTATTTTTAATGACCTATTTCAAAAGTGGTATATATAAACATTGTATCTAATATATTGAAGTACGTGTTACCCAAACGTCAGATCTTAAAGCCTTGGGATGATACCCCAAAACCATTTCAAACCCTCTGTCCAAAATCGGCCCTGCTGAGTTTTGGCTGCTGACAGAACCTACTTTTTAAAATGGCTAAAGAGTCTAACTTGTTTCAAACAACTACCCTTAGTTCTAAACATGAAGCTTGTAGGGAACATATTAAAATAAAACATACTCAAAAATGGGATCATTTGGACTTGATATGATACCCCAAAACCAAGACCAATAGAAGCATGTTTTTGGTGAAATCTTGAGAAAAGTGTTGAACCGTTTTTTCTTAGGATGTTTTGTTCACCCTTTTTCCTTAGGTTTTGGCCTTGGTGTTAAACATGAGAGTTGTAGAAAATATTTTTATCTAAATGATGTATAAAAATCATAGCTTGATTCTAAGTCTAGATACCCCAAAATCTTATCAGCTCTTTTAATTTAATACTTGATCTTTGGCCTTAAAAGTTGCTAAGTGTATGTGTGAGTACCTTGTTGCGAGACCTGAGTTCTTTATGATTATTGGTTTGAATTAGTTGATTAGTGTTTCTAAGTGAATGTATGATGATTTAGAATTGATGCAAACATGTTAATCATATCTTGAGAATTGTAGCTTGTGCTTCACATACTTGTACCTTATGCTTTGCGATTTGTACTATGAATCTTGCCATGCTAGTTGATGCCATGCTATAAATTGTTGCATTTGAGATCAATGGTACACATTATGAGCATTGTCACTTGCATCCTGAAATGTTAGAGTCCATTTGTGCAAACCGTTGTTGGGATGGGTTGTATTGAGATCGTCATTTTTTATTCTAAGTCTAGGGCGTCCCTAGTTGCCATTTTCAAAAATATTTTGGGATGAATTCCCCTTGTGCACCCTGGGCGTGTCGCCGGTATTATAAAATTGATTTATACACCCTAGGCGTGTCCCCGGTGATTGAAATGGTTTACGGATAGTGTTAGGCACCATGGGTAAGGATGTCCATGTATTAAAATTTAGGTTTTTAACACTTTTTGCTGTACTAGGGGCAAAATGGTCATTTTACCCTAATTATGAGAATTTTTTATTTTTAACCTACTATTTCATGTTATTTACTTAATTCAGAATGTTGAGAGTCTTCTCCGAGTATTAGGGTCTTCTCCCTTGAGTATTAGGTCTATTTAAGGTTTCCGAATCGAATTAGGGTTTTGGGTTGAGTTAAGGTTTTCATTCTTATAGCGACCTAAGATCTCACCAACTAACAGTCGCTAATACTAGAGTTTGGGTTGGATCGCTATATGGGTCGTTATAAACCGGATTGTTACAATTAAGGTCCGAACCTATTTGTTACAAACTACCCCCTTAAACAAATTTCATCCCCGAAATTTTGTCTCGTACTTCTTCATGTAAAAGGTTGGAGAAGATTTACTAACATTATGCCTTCTCGTCCTCATGTTGGCTTTCTCACTTCCGTGATACTGCCCTAGAGCTTCTGTTACCAGAATCACTTTTCTTTTGGAGCACCTTGCTTTAGATCTCTATTGAGTTCTCCTCAAAGTTACATCCTTGTATTCACATACAACTCGTGGTAACTCGGTGGCTAATAGGGCGTTTGTATAAGCAAGCATGTAAGCTAATCTTACGTTGAAGTTACTTGATCTACACACCTTCGCGTTACTTAGTGTCAGGATTTCATGTCATTTTCCTTGAAACCGTACGATAATGTCATTCTCTACTTGTGCCTATATCTTCTTCTGTCGGCAATCGATGATAGCGTGGTGTCTAGAGAGCTAGTCTATTCAAGAATCACGCTGTATTCATTAAAATACCTAACTCGCAAGTCGCATGGCATAAGGGTGTTAGTACTCTCGACATGCACATTCTACAAACAAAGTCTACTCGCGTGTGATATTATAATGGTGTATCGATGCTTAGAGTTTGATCTAATTTGTGTTCCAAGGGCAGCGATTGCATACATGCCAAAGATATGAAAGAATGTGATGCTCCGGAATCACTTTCACGAAGGTATTAAATAGCACGAACATACCTTGCATAACTTGGGTGCCTTCTACTTCCTCCTCCTACAGAGAAAAGATGCGTCCTCCCTGGGGCTTCTGGTTTTTGTTAAGCGGTGATGTCACGACCCATTTCTAAGAATGGCGTCCGTGACCGGCTAGTGAGTTAAAAATTCACCGGAGGCCTCATTACATTTTTTTAACATATATAAAAATTTATATTTTATCATTTCCACAAAAACTAAGCCAGTAACCTTTACAAAATTTCCCAGAGCTTACTAGTGCATATGCTAAAAATATATTCATGTTCATGAGTACAATATAGGAGAGAATATAAGGCAACAAGATGCATTCATTCCAGCTGATTTCTTTTACGTGCCACTTGAAAATATGATTTTAACAACATCATTAGCAAAGTTAGGGTGAGTGCATAGATATTTGAGTTATTATTCTCTTTCATTTTTAGAATGATATCCGAATAAACAGTTCTACTAGTAATCCGGGAAGCTACC
Organism: Heliamphora ciliata; assembly: GCA_032360265.1. NCBI lineage: Eukaryota > Viridiplantae > Streptophyta > Magnoliopsida > Ericales > Sarraceniaceae > Heliamphora > Heliamphora ciliata. The sequence continues at coordinate 3,790 of JAUMHN010184481.1, forward strand.
CCGCAGTGAAAAATAATCATTTCCTAGCCACTTGGCCGTGACCCGCCGCCCTTATTACATCACCTCGCTGGTATGCTTTATCGTCCCCAGTAGCCTGGACGCCGTTTATACTATCATTCTCATATTTATAACATTATATTTTCATAATCATTTTCAACAATGGTGCACCCCAAAATCATTAAAAAACGATAATTAAAAACTCAATTAATTCAGATATCAGAAAACTCACCTGACGATGGCAAATATTAGTCAGTGAATTTTCAATCTGCACACAATAAAATACTAATTTTAGTATGATTGCCAAAGTAACAATTAACTAAATTCTTTATATTTTAAATTCCTAAAACTTTCATAAAAGATTACATTTCTTTTAAATCTTATTTAATCTTATAGTAAGCAATATACCTTAACTTGAACAAAGTAAGGAAAACTTTATTTTATTCTATTTTTTTCTGACTTAACTTTAACAAAATCTTTTAACCTATGTTAAAATACTTATTTAGTAAAAATAATAATTTAAAGCTTGGTATAAAATTATTTAAAATTTATAAAAAGAAAATATAAAGAAAATTAATTTTTGTTCTTAAAACCTTTTTAGTTTTAGCCTTTTAATTTTACAATAGGAACCTTAGGATTTGTAGGTAACTAAAATCCCAACATATACACAGTAATCCCAAACACACACACTTAGTGCTCTTTTAAAACACTCATATACCGAGCTTTTTTTATGAATTTTTATTTAGTTTAATTTAAAAATTTAGCTTTAAAAAATTTAAAGTAAGAAAATCTTTAATTTAAAGAATAAAATTCAATATTTTAAATCTCTAAAATTTATTATTTTTATAAAATACTTTTGATACTAATCAATTTTCAGCTTTTTAATCAAAATAATATCCCAATAATCAATTTCCCTTTTTTTTTTAAAAAATGCAAAGAAACCAAACAATTACCAAACAATAACTATAAACCCAGCAAACACACATACACACATACACATACAGTTTTTATATAACACACATAGCATCACATACACACACAACGTTACACACACACTCACACAGTTGAAAATTAACACACACACTCACACAGTTGAAAATTAACACACACACACACACCATTATACATGAGGCGGTGGTGGTGATGCTTGTGTATGGTGCGGCGGTGAATGGTGCACAGGTGGTGGTGGTGCAATACATATGAGAGAGAGAGAGAGAGGAGAGAGAGAGAAAGCGAGTAGAGAGAAACAGTAGCGACATAAAGAGGGAGAGACGGCAGAAACCAGTGGTCGTCCCGTGGTGAATGGCGGTGGGTGGAGAGGTGTCGGTGGGTGAAGGTTGGTGGTGGCTGGAGTGGCGCCGGCAGTGAGCGTGCTGCGGCATGGGGGTCGGCTTCGGTTCGAAGCTTGGAGAAGAAGTTCTCAGCTTTTGTTGGTGGAGTATACAATATGATATTATATAAGGCTCAGGGTATATATATATATATATATATATATATATATAGCTACTCTTAGAAGAAAAATTGAAAAGCTTCTTTCAACAGAAGTTTGCGCGTGCGCAAGAGCAGAAGCTTCGCCGAGTATATATAGGCATAGTGCTAGGAGAGATGGTTCTACGCATGCTAGGATTAGTTTTTTGGCGGCCAAGTATACGGTAGCTAGGAATTTATACATCATAAAATTTTTGATGTAAAATTTTTAATTTGAAAAAAATATAAAAATTTAGGTATAAATTTTTAATGTATTTTCATGAATTATCATATAGTTAAACTATTCGTTAGAATTTTCTATATATTTAATATATTTTCTTTATCGTAGTTTTTCAATTACTAGTATTTTCAATAGCTGTAAAATTCTAAGTTTAGAAAATTCTCAAAAATTTGGGATAAACTTTTTATGTTATTTTATGATTTATCATGGAGTCAAATTTTGCAAGAAGATTTTCTAGCTAATTCTTGTTTTGATTTAAAGCTTTAATAGATGTAAGTTTTTGAACTTAAATTTTAAACTTAAACATAAGGTTTTGTAAAATTATTCTGGGTTTGTAATTAATTATTTTTATTCCTTATTATTCTTATTTTTAAAAAATCGGGTGTCGCACCCTTCCCACCTTTGAGAAGTTTAGTCCTCCAAACTTGACTTAGGTTAGATAAAGAGATATCGTACTTTATGTGAAAAGTTCTGAATAATTGCTTCTTATGTCGACTTCTTTTTCCCACGTAGCTTCGCCTCCTGAATGGTGGTCCCACCACACTTTGACAAGTGGGATGACTTTGTTGCAGAGTCGCTTTTCTTGGCGGTCTAGGATGCGTATCGGTCGTTCTTCGTAACTCAGGTTTTGGTTTATTTCCACAGGTAGTCATGTCAGGACATGAGCTGGGTTGGCGATGTATTTTCTTAGCATCGATACGTGGAAGACGTCGTGAATCTGGGTGAACATAGGTGTTAAAGTTAAACGATAAGCTACGGGTTCCACCTTTTCTAGGATTTCGAAGGGTCCGACATAACAGGGATTTAGTTTTCCTTTCCGGCCAAAATAGAGAATACCTTTCATGGGAGATATCTTTAAGAATACCGTGTCGCCTTCCTGAAACTGAAGTTCCTGTCGCTTTGCATCGGCATTGCTTTTCTGTCGATCTTGCGAAATCCTGAGGTGTTTTCGAACCTGACGAATCTTCTCGATTGATTCCTAGATAAGTTCTGGCCCTATGAGATGGCTTTCCTTTTGTGAGACCCTGACCTGTTTCATTTTTTGAAATGTTTAAATGTTGATCGGGAGTTGGAATTAACTCTTGACCTTGGTGAAAGTTTCTTGGAGAATTTTTTCATGTGTTGGCTAGACAGTGGCAAGTCAGCCGACTAAGAGGGTTAATCCAATTGAATGGATTCTCTCGGGTGTGGTTCAGTCAACTGAGGTTTGGTGGTCAATCAACTGACCTGTGGCGGTGGAAATTTTTTATGATTCCAGTAGCAATTTAGTCGACTGACCTGGAGGGTTCAGTCGACTGATATGAGATATTTTTGGGCGTGGCTTATAAATATCAGTGTTTGGAGATATTTTGAGAAATTTATTTTTCAGTTCTAGTTTTCTCTTTGCCTTCTCTTTAGAATTTGATGGGCTCGGGGCTCAGCTCTTAGTGATCTGACAGTGGATCCTTGCTTTTGGTGCTGGGGGCTTCATATTCATTCAGACAAAATCTCGTTTCGTCAAGGTTCGCTTTATGAGGCGTCGAGCTTTTGGCTCAATGAGGTAGGATCCTAGACTATGTTATCTTTAAAAGGTGCTACGTGTTGTTGTATACTTTTTCATCGGTTGAAAATATTGTAAGTGTTGTGCTCTATGTACAAACTATGTTTTAGTCGAGTAAAAAGCATGTTTTGCATTTTTCTTAGTTTATTACATGTTGTGGTGAAAGGAACCTTTTGGGTTGGACTCGCAGTGTTGTGGTTTTAGTGAGAGGAACCGTTTGGGTTGAACTCACGTGTGTGTGTTTTGTTATGAAAATCAAAAAGGACCGAGTAGAGATCTATGGATCTAGCAAGTTTGGGCACGAGTTGCTCCGCGGTGAAAGATTGGAAAACTGCGTAGATTGGGTGTCTCTGCCCACCGGCTAGTGAACCAGGAAAGGAAGTAGGTCGTGTCGGGGTATAGAACGTTCGATTACTTCACGGGTCTTGAGAGGCCGAGTGATAGTAACGAGATATAGGTTTATACGATCGTCCGGCAGCGGTGGCTACTTTAAAAACCATGAGTTTGTAAGATCACGTGGATGTGATGAAGGCGTACGTGTGTGCGTGCGTGTGTGCGCGTTAGTCAGTTGTGTGAATCGAGTGGAAAATCATTTTGAGGCTCGTGTTAGCCTGCTGGAAAATTGGTGGTTTTCAAGATTGAAATTGTTTTGAAACTCATGTAATTGAGTTAACTTTATGTTATATGATTGCATATCCTGCTCTACTGCTTCATAGTCTGTTTCTACTGAGTTTCGGCTCACGTTGTGAGATTTGTTAAAACTTTTTTCTAGTGAACGTGGTCTTATAGGTTGACATGGAGGTGCCTAGATGTGGCTGATGAGAAGACTAATGTTTTTTCTTTGTTAGGTCGCTTATACCCTTTATATTTAGTTCATGTTGTAACCTATTTATAGTATATGAAATTCTTACGGATGTATGCATGATTTATTACTTTCAAGAGAACAATGGGTTAGTTGTTGTTTTTCAAAGTTTCTTACAACATTTTTCTTTGGTAGGTGCAATGGTTTACAAAAATTGGGTTTTGAAAAAGTGTATGTTTCCTCAAACTCTTTTATTTCAAGGGAGATTTTGGAACGGCTTATATTCTTTTCAAAAGGTTATTTCTTTATCCAAAAATTAGATTTTGTTTTAAAGGCTTGCTTTTGGGGCAGTAACCTTAGTCTTTTGGGCTAAATTAAATAAATCCTCGATAGCATGTTTTTAAAAAGGTTTTAGCCCGTTTGGGCTTTATGGTTTTCATCCATTTTTGGTCGGGTGATTTTGGTGGTTATTCGTGGGCTTTCGCGTGATCCAAAGTTTGGGGCGTGACAATTTGGTATCAGAACTCTAGGTTCAAATACCTATGAGCTATGGGAAGAGGGCGCTACCTTGTGAGGAAAGATGTGTGTGTGCTTGGTTGCCTATGTTTGGAACATGAGCATGTTAGTTGTTGAGCATGTTGATGCCGTTTATTTGTGAGCATGGAGGTTGGACATTAGGATTGATTAGTTTTTTCTTCGAGCATTTGGATTAACAAATTTAGGAGTCAAGTTAGAAACGCGTTTTGCGAACGTGATTTCTAGCATGGAGTGTAAGTAGGTTATCCAAAATGACGCATTATTCTTGCCAATTCTCCTCGGGTATCGGTGTTGTATTTGCATAATCGTTGTGGCTATGTGTTAGCATGATTATGTGGTATGTGTCAGAAATAACATGATAGATTGACCTTAGGTTGTCGTGTTTCATATTTTCTTTATATGTAACCTATACACCCTTCAAGACGACGAGACCGTGGTTTAGGTCTTGAATGTGCGACTCAGTTGCTATCAATTGCAGAGGTAAGGTTAAGGGTTGAGCGTCGATCGCTTGGTGCATCGTGGAACTCGTTGATGAGTTGGGGTTAACTGCATGAGGTTGGCCTTGGTTGGTAACCTGTTGAGTGTTGGTATGAGCAGAGTTGTTCTTTTTTTTGGGTAATTAAAAGTTTTATAAAAAGAAAAGAATACACGAATACAAGGGGCATACCCCAGGCCATACAAACCACCACTATGAAACAAAGCCAAAAATAATCAAAGTCTTTAGGCATAGCCATAACCAAACAACAACAACAAAAATAAATAAAGCCAGAAGCAACTAAAAACAGGCTTTAGGCTTAGCCATAACCAAACAACAGCAAACAAAACAAAACTAACAAACCAAGCATAACAACGCTGTATAAAGACAACCGCAACAATGCAAGAAAACATACACAGCCACAGCCAACCCACAACCACCTATGAATAATGCTAACAACTTCAAAAAAAACCAGACCAAAAAGAAAGAACATAGGCTAAAATGTGCAAGGACCAGCAACCAGCCCAACACTGCCACAACAAACTGCCAAAAACCAGCCAAAAAATAAACCAGCCGCAGTAGCCCAGACCTCAGGAGCAAGAAACTGAGGCAAGTTTCAGCCCTAAAAATAAGTAAGCAACAGCAGAATATTGCTAAACACAAACACCCACACACGAGCAAGACTAAACACACAACCAAAACACACACACCTGGTCCCCTGCATAAGCCACAGGATAAAGGCTTTAAACACAGCTGAGACAATGATAACAATTAGAGGCGTAGAAAATCCAAACAAGGAGTACCACACACCAACCCAATATACAGGTGAAAGAAAAAACAAACTAGGAAGAACAAAAAGGAAAGTTCACCAACAATAAAACAAAACCAGTAAAGTCCAGGGTTAACAAGATTGCAACTGAAAGCTGGCCCCACTGAAGCACACGGGCATTTTCTCCAGCCAAGGAGCAACAGTCGGATCCTGATAAGAGAGACAGTAGCAACCAGATTCCTCACAGACGAAGGCGGGACTTTTTCCTCTTGGGGTATGAAAAAATCGGAGACTTGAAGAGACATGAGGCTGTAAGAAATAGGAAGAGAAAACAACGCACAGACCCATGTAAAGACCTCACACACTCCACACAAACTGTATCACTCTGCCCTCCAAAAAAGGAGATAGAAACAAATCTCTCAACATGGATGGCATCCAAAGGGGAGGAAGGACCCCACACACCACCGTAGCTATACAAGGAGAAAACACAAGTAATAATGTTAGGAAAACCTCACTACACTCACTCAAAATTGTATCACTCCACACTCCAACAAAATTTCCCAAAACTCAGCTCCTTAGAGCTTCTAAGCTAATCTGCACAAAGAAGACTAGCAGGAGAAAGATTAGAAAGCAGATCCACCTAATACTTAAGAGGAGAACCCTCAACATACCAAACAAAATTATCCAAACCCCACAAGAAAGCTGGTTTATCCCTGCGAAGGATAAAAGCAAATCAACCATTAGTAACAAAAATATCTAGAGGAACACCCCACTCCTCTTGAATAGCCCTATTGGCAGGGGAGTCAGGAAACTTACGATAATTGTTCAGGACCCAAGACCACACTTGATTAGCATGATTTGTAGTACCCCGATCCGGACCCTAGTAGTAACCACCCAGATTATAGCAACCCATACTAGAAATTCAACCCAAACCCTAGCTTTAGCAACGATTAGTTAACAAGATCATAGGTCGCTAGAACGGTGGAAACCCTAACTCAACTCGAAACCCTAATTTGACCAAAGAACCCTTAAAATATCAAATACTCATAGGCAAAACCTTAATACTCAGAGAAGACTCCTAACATCATAAACTAAGTAAATAACGTGAAATATTAAATTAAAAATAAAAAATTCTCATAATTAGGGTAAAATGATCATTTTGTCCCTAGTACAGTAAAAAGTCCTAAAAATCCAAAATTTGACACATGGACACCCAAAATTAGATATTTATATTTGATTTTGGGTGGCCACCTCCCCCACTAGCAAATTTAGTCCACCAATCTTTCAAGGATGGCTGAGGCCACCCAAGCTTATATTTGTTCAGGACCCACGACCACACTTGATTAGCATAATTTGTAACACCTTGGTCCGGACCCTAGTAGTAACCACTCAGATTATAACAACCCATGCTAGAAATTCAACCCAAACCCTAGTTTTAGCGACGATTAGTTAACAAGATCATAGATCGCTAGAACGATAGAAACCCTAACTCAACTCGAAATCCTAATTTGACCCGGAAACCCCTAAAAGATCAAATACTCAGAGATAAAATCTTAATACTCAGAGAAGACTCCAAACATCATAAACTAAGTAAATAACGTGAAATATTAAATTAAAAATAAAAATTCTTATAATTAGAGTAAAATGATCATTTTGCACATAGTACAGTAAAAAGTTTTAAAAATTTAAAATTTGACACAAGGACACCCAAAATAAGATATTTATATATAAATAATTAATAAAATACAAAATAATAAGAAAAATGACTAAAATTCCCTTGCATGGATGGCACCTAGGAATTTGTGCTCAAAAAGCTATTTTTTTCCTTTTTAAGCTTAAAAATGATAACAAGATATATAAATTAAGCATTATTTTGACCAAATACTTTTTATACAAGTAATAAACATACTAATATAATAATATAGCTCAACAAAAGCAAATAAATAATTATTTAATAATTTTACACTATAAATAAGTCAAAAAGTCAATTATAGTCAAATTAGTATAATCTAGCTTAAAAGCTTACATTTATTTAATTAATTACTATCAAAATTATGATAAAAAAGATTGAAAGACTAAATTAATTATATATACATTAATATAATAGGCTTTAGTAGGATTAGGTACATAAAATTAATATTTTATGCATTTAAATACACAAAAATGCACAAAAATACATTTTAAAACCCTAATTAATTACAAAATCAACTTTTTAGTCTCCCAAACACTGCATGGCCGAAATTCACCTGCCCTAAATCTGATTTTTCATACCTCAAGCCCCTCCCACCTCCCATGCAACCAATGAGAGTTTAAATAATTTCAAATTTAATTTTATGTAATAATTACCCTTCATTTTAAATTTTCTGATAAAACAAAACCCAAATCACCCCTTTATTTCTCCATGGTTCGGCTGAGAAGTGAGAGAGAGAGAGGCTCCAAAAATTGAAAGTGTTCTAAGAGAAAAGAAGGAGAGGAGAAGAAAGAAGGAAGGAAGAGAAAGGAAGAAAGCCTCAAAGAAGGTGCTATAAAGCTAAGTCCATATCTCCTTCACCCATTTGAGCTTCAAACAAGGTAAGTAAGTCCCTTAAACCTTATGATATTCTCCTCCAAGATACTCCTCAATCCATCTCTATAACAAACCCTAACAAAATAAAAAAAATAATGAGTCAAAAAGGCGTCGTAGGAGTGATTTAAGGACTGTATATGCATGAGTAAGCTTTGTATGTATTTGCATGTGTATATCTTTGAGTTTTATAGCCTAAATATGTTTTGAACTTTTGGTTTATGCGATTTCACAACATGCATGCAAAGAAAATATGTCAAAAATGTACACAACATAAGCTAAGCAATCAAAACCCTAAGTAACCTGATTTTCTAGACTTACTCACTTTCTGCCACCAACTTTAAATCATCATAACTAAATGTAGAAAAATGTTCTTAAAGTGATTTTTGTGTCCAAAATTTTCTTTTCGAGTTATCTTTCATACCAAATTGGTTTGAAGTGATTTCGTTAGGTAGAACTCCAGATATTTTATTTTTACCAAAGAGTGTCAAATCTTAACCACTCTGAATTACAGACCTCAAAACTTTATGTTAGAGTGAGAACCGAGCTTAGTCAAAAAGTAAAACTTGTAGAGGACACATTTATACTTCTTTCCACAAAAAATGAGCCAAATATATGAAGCGTTGATGAGTCAAAATCCTTCCCAAAGTCACTGTTAAGGTTTAGTGACAGAGAGGCCTCTCTGTCACATCTTTTTGTGAGACTTAAAACTTAATTGTTTAGAACCCAAATCCAAAGGTGGTAAACATGAACTTTGTAGATAACATATTAAACTAGTTACTAAGAACAAATCAGCCCAAAATACCCTAGGATGATACCCGAAACGTTTTGAGCATTCTCTGTAAAAAACACACTCTGCATACCCTTTTTAGGCTGACGAAACCCTTTTTATAAATTGGCCAAAGCCTCAATCTTTTTGCAAATAACATGCCTTAACTCAAAACATGAAACTTGTAGGGAACACCTTAAACTAAAACCCCACCAACAATCAGAGCCACAGTCCTTGAATTGAAGCCTCAAAACAATGGCAAACAGAGGCCCAATATTTAGGATTTTCTCTGTAAAGTATTGAATGGTTTTTACCAAAACAAAATAAATGACCTTTTTACCTTAGGAATTGACCTTAGTCGTAAACATAAAAGTTGTAGGCTATATTTTTATCTAATTGGTGTTAAAATTTTAGAAATTAAATCAGTGCCTAAGTGGTTTGAAAAACTGTTGCAACTTTAAAACTAGTAATTAAACTTATACCTAAAATTGGCTAAGTGTTTGAATGGCGCGTTACTTATGAGACTTGAGTATGAACTTTGAAAGTAATTAGTGCATGCAAATCATGCCTTTGATGAAATGAACTCATGCTGATGGTTCGATCCCATGTCGCTTAAATTGTGGTTATGCTTCGCATGATTGTATTCTATGCTTTAGTGAGTTGTACCTTCTGCTTTAAAGACTTGTACTTTATGCTATATTAGTTTGTACGTCATGCCATGTTAGTTTCATACCATGCTATTGTTAAGTTGTACTTCAAGATACGAGTTGTTGTATCATAAGCATCAATGCATTACACTTTGGGCATCTTGTGGGTTAGGTTTTGTGCACAAATTTTTGGCCAGAGGATTTAGAGTAAGGATAGAGGATTTGGAATAATATCATGATTAGAGAGTCCTTGTTGATAGGGGTGTTCACAATGGGCCATATACATTCTGATTCGTGTTACATCCTCAGCTGTATCACGTCTTGAGCCGAACAATCGCTATATGCCGCTGTGATCGGGAACACTAATGAATGGGTACCTAACGTATGGGAACGTAGTGGTACCATTCGGGTTATTATAATGATATATAGACTTTGGGTCATGTGCGTCCTGAGCCGTGTTACGTCCTGAGCCATATTACATATTGAGCCAAACAGCCGCTATGTGCCACTGTGATCGAGAACGCTGACGAATGGGAACTTAACGTACTGGAACGTAATGGTACCATTTTGATTATCATGTTGGATGTGATCAACCTTAGGTCATATACGTCTTAAGCTATGTTTTATCTTGTGCCGTGCCACTTCTTAAGCCGAACGTCCGCTATACGTCGTCGTGATCGGGAATGTTGGTGTACGGGAGCCTAACATACGGGAACGTAAAGATATTACTCAAAATTTGATTGGTTGATTTATAATCGGGTTGGGCAACTACATTGCATTCTTCTACATCACGCACTCACACTACTGTTCCTATATGTGTTTGTCTTGTTAAAAATGACAAATTATCTATCTATTTGGCCTTAAAATTGTATTAGGTATTATATGATATGTATTGTAAGATATTTTGTTGTGAGTTTATTAGACGGTTTAAGGAATTTTCTTCTGGGCTCCGGCTCATGGTATTCGTGCCACAGGTAAAGAAGAAGAACAGTTTGAGGAGGGTACGTTTGTAGGAGAAGAAGACCTCGAGGAGCAGGGAGAGAGGTAGGAGTCGGTTAACCTTAGCAGTGCTGCTTGAAGATGGAGGATATTTACTTTTTGATCTTTTTGTTCAGTTTTCTACGGACATAATGTAACTTTTGTTAAATTTTCTGGATGATTGTAATTGTTAAATATTTTGAACAAAATCTGAACCGTTAATGATGTAGTAACTATGTTATGTATCTATGAATGTTCGGCTATAATATGTCCTTTATTTATAGTTACGTATGTCCCGACGTGCCCGGGGAACGGGGCGTCACAGTTGGTATTAGAGCCTAGGTTTAGTGAACCTTTAGGCCTTGGGATGTGAAAAACCATGCGTTCTGTCGTGTAGAAGCTTTGTAGGGTGCTTTGTATTAGTTATAATTATCATTTATATATTATAAGAATTAAAATCTACTACGTCTAAGTCTTATAGTGAGTCAGGATGTCACCAAGATCAGAAACTACAAGGAATCTACATGCGAAGGACTAGTAAGAGCATCGAGATCGAAGATCGGAGGTTCACGCAACTAGTTGTCTTATTTTAAGGGGGGTAGACAGGAGTACACACTATGGGAAATTTTTAGGTATCACCTCGAGAGTCACCGTTAGAGCCCCGCAACCCCATCCTTATAAGTTCCCTTCTCGTTTACCACCAAGTTGTTATGTTAAATTTTGTACCTACTTGAAGTTCTGTGTATCATTCCTCAACGGTACCGTCAAGTGTCGTTTGCCGGCAACCCTAATGCACCCAAGTCTTGTTGATAATCCTATAAAAAACATTCAATCCTAGAAAACACCTTTGTCCTCGAGTTTTTACACCTTAATAATGACCGATATTTGCATTTGATCCTCCTCTGATTCAAGCCAGCCTCCTTGATCTAGCTCTTCTTTCGTAGAACTCAACATCAATTCTTTGTTAATTACCCATTTTGAACATTTGACATCGATAAAATCTTTGCTATCGTTCATCATCTCTCGATTCTGAAACTACAATCTGTTGCAGTAATTTTTGAGAATTCTTTTGTAGGGAAGTAGACTTGGATACTTGAATTGAAGTATGTTTGGCCAACGTAACTTCAGGAAAAATATCTAGTTTAGCTACCCATTGCTTAACTCTCTTTTATCAGAATCTGATAGTGCTAGATTAGTTCCGAGAATATTTGTTTAAGTATTGTTCACTGTCTTTCTCTTGCTTCACCTACATTTGAACCCCAAATAACCACTCAATTTGTGTCAACGGTGTCTGCTTTAACCATAACCATTTGACCTCATCCAACATACCTTTTGGACCATTCGAGAATCTTTCCTTGAATCTCAATACAGGGTTTGTTCACCTTTCCCAAGCCACTCTAAATCTCAGCCACGTATCATGCAGTCTAGTATATCATTTGAAATCCTCGGCTAAACGTTGGACCACTCCCCACCCCAAGTCGCCCCTCCTAAGTCCTAGATCAATGATAAACGGTAGTTTAGACTTTAGCGCTTCCACGAGAAACCCGGATTGTCCACATCCTTAGAAGAACCACCCGGCGCATCATCGAGTCGCAAAGCAGATCTCAACCTGGAATTAAAGCACAGAATGTCTGCCAACGTCCACGCTTAACGTGTTTAGAAGGTCAATAACTCCGACAGCAAGAACTGCTAAGTAAAGGCTTATACAATATCTCTAACGGAGACCTACACGAATGTTCCTATCGCCATCACTAATAAGGCTCGCATGAGAACCACAGGAGCATGGTACGTGGAAGTACAATGGAAATGCTATAGAACTTGGAAGTAACGTCGGATTATGCGGTCAAAATTCGATGGTTTTATCCATACCTATTCTGGCTGGGCCCTTATGTGTTATGTGCCTCGCTCTTTATAATCATTCTTTGTACTCGAACTCGAATGATATGAAATACAAATGAATAAGTCATAAATTAACTCCCCGAGATCCTAAAACCTAGAAACAATGAAGACCTTAAAAAGAAGACTCACCAACCACAACACCTTCCCTATTTATTCAGATGATAGGTAGACGACCTAACCATCAACAGCTAGCAGATGGACCTGTAGGCGAAGGAGCGTTAGGGTTAGCCCAGGTCTTGCATGAGCTTGCCACCAGCATTAACCGTCCTCACATCCGAGATAGGGCGTGGTTCCTATTAGAACTCAGAAAACAATGAGCCCCTACATTCAAGGGAGTAGCTGAACTGAGAGTAGCCGAAGAATGGTTAAGAGCTGTCAAGAAATTATTTAACTCCATGGGAGTGCAGGCCGATGCCGATCGAGTAGCTCTAGCAGCGCACCTACTGGAAGGAGAAGCCGACTACTGGTGGTCTATGATAGACAACACCCAAGATGTGGCAGCTCTGACTTGGAGTCAGTTTGAAGAATTATTTTTAGAAAAGTACTTCCCAGCTCCCTTCTGATAAGGACAAGTCAGGGAATTTCTTGAGCTAAAATAAAGATCTATGTCAATAACCCAGTACGTTAACTGGTTCAAAGAGTTGAGCCGATTTGCCGTGACCATCATACTGGATGAAGAATCAAGGGCACGAAAGATCGAGTGCGGCCTAGAACCCTCTATCCGAACTAGAGTCATCTGCTTACAGCTTCTAACTTACACTCAAGTAGTACAAGCAGCCCTATTGGCAAAAACAGATTTAGCCAATTCTAGAAGGATTTGGAGTCAGAAAAAGGAGAGTACTGGTCAAGGAGGACCACTAAGGAACAATTGAGAAATTATTCCCAAAAATTCGTACAACTTGGCCGACAAACCAAGGCAAGCAAGAAGTCAACCTACGAAGGTTAGGCTCTGCTATAAATGTGGTCAGCCAGGGCACAAAAAGTCACAATGTCCACAGCTAGGACAGAGGAACTTGGAAAATCAACCACAACAATGGAAGCAACCGCAACCTCAGCTGGAACAGCACCAACAACATATCTAAGCTGCCAGGCCTTTTGATGATGATCAGAGGTACGCTCGTATTCGCAACTCGAGGATATGTAGTTTAGACTTGTTATATCATTACGAGAAAGTGGATGCTTGTAGAATAAGGCCTTAGGCTAACACGTCGCTAGTCAACAACCCCACGACATAAATACGCAACGTTACATTTGAAAGTTGTTGTAGCATTCAGCTTAATGATCTATCAAGACAAAGCAACCATTACTCAAGGTATTAAGCGTATGAGCCCGACCCTATCTATACCCTCAATAAAGAACGACCCAAATAAACAAGGGCCCAAGATCAAAGAGAAATGATTCTAGTAAATCATCCCCAACCATTCACAAGATGAAGTACAAGACGAAATTTCGAGGACGAAATTTATTTAAGGGGGGTAGATTGTAACACTCCGGTCCAGACCCTAGTAGTAACCACCCAGATTATAACAACCCATGCTAGAAATTCAACCCAAACCCTAGCTTTAGCGATGATTAGTTAACAAGATCATAGGTCGTTAGAACGATAGAAACCCTAACTCAACTCGAAACCCTAATTTGACCCGAGAACCCTAAAAAGATCAAATACTTAGAGGCAAAACCTTAATACTCAGAGAAGACTCCTAGCATCCTAAATTAAGTAAATAATGTGAAATATTAGATTAAAAATAAAAAATTCTCATAATTAGGGTAAAATGACCATTTTGCCCCTAGTACAGTAAAAAGTCCTACAAATCTAAAATTTGACACATGGACACCCAAAATCAGATATTTATATACAACTAATTAATAAAATACAAAATAATAACAAAAATGACCAAAATGCCCTTGCATGGCTGGCCACCTAGGAATTTGTGCCAAAAATGCTACTTTTTGCCTTTTAAAGCTTAAAAATGAGAACAAGATGTATAAATTAAGAATTATTTTGATCTAATACTTTTTATACAAGTAATATACATACTAATATAATAATATAGCTCAAAAAAAGCAAACAAATAATTATTTAAAATCTTTACACAATAAACAATTCAAAAAGCCAATTCTAGTTAAAGTAACTTAATCTAGCTTGAAAGCTTACACTTATTTAATAAATTGCTATAAAAATTATGATAAATCATTGAAAGACTAAATTAATTACATATGTATTAATATAATAGGTTTTAGTAGGTTTAGGTACATAAAATTAATATTTTTTGCATTTAAATACACAAAAATGCACCAAAATACATTTTCAAACCCTAATTAATTACAAATTATCTTTTTAGTCTCCCAAACACTACATGGCCAAAATTCACCTACCCCAAATCTGATTTTTCATACATCAAGCCCCTCCCACCTCCCATGCAACCAATGAGAGTTTAAATAATTTTAAATTTTAATTTTATGTAATAATTACCCTTCATTTTAAATTTTTCTATAAAACAAAACCCACACCACCCCTTCATTTCTCCATGGTTTGGCTGAGAAGTGAGAGAGAGAAGCTCCATAAATTTTAAGTGTTCTAAGAGAAAAGAAGGAGAGGAGAAGAAAGAAGGAAGGAAGAGAAAGGAAGAAAGGCTCAAAGAAGGTGATATAAATCTAAGTCCATATCTCCTTCACCCATTTAAGCTTCAAACAAGGTAAGCAACTCCCTTAAACCTTCTAATATTCTCCACCAAGATACCCCTCAATCCATCTCTATAACAAACCCTAACAAAATAAAACAAAGAATGAGTTAAAAAGGCATCGTAGGAGTGATTTAAGGACTATTTGTGTATGAGTAAGCTTTGTATGTATTTTCATGTGTGTATCTTTGAGTTTTATGGTCTAAACATGTTCTGGACTTTTGGTTTAAGTGAGTTCACAACATGCATGCAAAGAAAATATGTCAAAAATTTACACAACATAAGCTAAGAAATCAAAACCTTAAGTAGCCTGATTTTCTAGACTGACTCACTTTCTGCCACCAAATTTAAAGCATCATAACTAAATGTAGAAAAATGGTCTTAAAGTGATTTTTGTGTCCAGATTTATCTTTTCGAGTTAGATTTCATAAAAAATTGGTTTGAAGTGATTTAGTTGGGTAGAACTCTAGATATTTAATTTTTACCAAAGAGTGTCAGATCTTGACCACTCTGAGTTGCAGACCTAAAAACCTTAAGTTACAGTGAGAACCGAGCTTAGGTCAAAACATAAAACTTGTAGAGGACACATTTATCCTTCTGTCCACAACAAATGAGCTAACAATATGAAGCCTTGATGAGTCAAAAGCATTCCCAAAGTCATTGTTAAGGTTTAGTGACTGCCAGACCTCTCTGTCACACCTTTTTGTGAGACTTAAAACTTAATGTTTTAGAGGCCAAATCCAAAAGTGGTAAACATGAACATTGTAGCTAATATATTAAAATAGTTACTGAGAAAAAATCAGCCCAAAATACCCTAGGATGATACTCCAAAGGGTTTAAGCATTCTCTGTTAAAAACACACTCTGCAGACCCTTTTTAGGCTGACGGAACCCTTTTTATAAATTGGACAAATTCTCAAACGTTTTCCAAATAACATGCCCTAACTCAAAACATGAAACTTGTAGGGAACCCCTTGAACTAAAACTCCACCAAAAATCAGAGCCACATCCCTTGAATTTGTCCCCCAAAATAGTGGCCAACTGAGGCTCAATTTCTAGGATTTTCTCTATAAAGTGCAGAAGGGTTTTTACTAAAAGAAAATAAATAACCTTTTTACCTTAGGAATTGAACTTAGTCGTAAACATGAAAGTTGTAGGATATATTTTTATCTAATTGCTGTTAAAATGTTAGAAATTAAATCAATGCCTAAGTGCTTTGCAACGCTATTGTAACTTAAAAACTAGCAATTAAATTTATACCTAAAATTGGCTAAGTGTTTGAATGGTGCGTTACTTATGAGACTTGAGTATGAACTTTGTGAGTAATTAGTGCATGAAAATCATGCCTTTGATGAAATGAACTCATGCTGATGGTTCGATTCCATGTTGCTTAAATTGTGGTTATGCTTCGCATGATTGTACTCTATGCTTTAGTGAGTTGTACCTTCTACTTTAAAGACTTATACTTTATGCTATATTGGTTTGTACGTCGTGTCATGTTAGTTTTATACCATGCTATTGTTAAGTTGTACTTCAAGATACGAGTTGTTGTACCATAAGCATCAATGCATTACACTTTGGGCATCTTGTGGGTTGGGTTTTGTGTGCAAATTATTGGCCAGAGGATTTAGAGTAAGGATAGAGGATTTGGAATAATTTCATGATTAGAGAGTCCTTGTTGATGGGGGTGTTGACAATGGGTCATATACGTCCTAAGCCGTGTTATGTCCTGAGCCGTATCACGTCTTGAACCGAATAGTCGTTATATGCCGCTGTAATCGGGAACGCTGATGAACGGGAACCTAACGTACGGGAACCTAGTGGTACAATTCAGGTTATTATAATGATATATAGACTTTGGGCCATGTGCGCCCTAAGCCTTATCACGTCTTGAGCCGAACAGCCGCTATACGCCACTGTGATCGGGAACGCTGATGAACGGGAACTTAACGTACGGGAATGTAATGGTACCATTTTGATTATAATGTTGGATATGATCAACCTTAGGTCATATACGTCCTGAACCGTGTTATGTTCTGAGTCGTGCCACGTCTTGAGCCGAACGTCCGCCATACGCCATCGTGATCGGGAACGTTAGTGTACAGGAGCTTAATGTACGGGAAAGTAAAGATGTTACTCAAAATTTGATTGGTTGATTTATAATCGGGTTAGGCAACTGCATTGCATTCATCTGCATCACACACTCGGACCAATGTTCTTATATGTGCTTGCCTGTTAAAAATGATAAATTGTCTGTCTATTTGGCTTTAAAATTGTATTGGGCATTATATGATTTGTATTGTAGGGCATTTTGTTTTGAGTTTGTTAGATGGTTTAGGAAATTTGCTTATGGGCTCTGACTCATGGCATTCGTGCCACAGGTAAAGAAGAAGAACAGTTTGAGGAGGGTACATTCGTAGGAAAAGAAGACCTCGAGGAGCAGGGAGAGAGGCAAGAGTTGGATAACCTCAACAGTGCCGCTTGAAGATGGAGGATATTTACTTTTTGATCTTTTTGTTCAGTTTTCCACGGACATAATGTAACTTTTGTTAAATTTTCTAGATGACTGTAATTATTAAGTATTTTGAACAAAATCTGAACCATTAATGATGTAGTAACTATCTTATATATCTATGAATGTTCGGCTAGAATATGTCTTTTATTTATAGTTACGTATGTCCTGACGTGCCGAGGGAACTGGGCGTCACATAATTGCACTGAAAAAATAGGTGATCATGGGACTCCTCAACACCATAACACAAAATACAGCTATAGTCACATGCTATCCCAAAAAGCTTAAGCCTATCACTAGTATTAAGCCTCCCCCTGATTGTCACCCAAAGGATAAAGCTAACCCGAGGGATATTTTACTTCAACCAAACAATATTAAGTCAACTAGGCCTAGGTCTATGCTCATGAATCGCATCCCGTAACGAACCAATGGAAAACTTCCCACTATTAAGAAGCCAACGTATACCGTCATCCCTAGAAGAGTCAGGATAAAAACCTACTTCCCTAGCCATCTCAATGAGGTCCATGGAAACCGCCGAAAGCCACTTCCAGGTGCATTGGTTCACTACACTTTGAACTTTGAACAACCGATCCAGACCCGAATCATAAATAATGTGAGGGCCCCTGGCCTCAAGGATAGAACCCGAAAGGTGCTAGAGATCCAACCATAAAAAGGTGTCCTTACCATTACCAATCTCATACTTAACAAACGGCTTGAGCATAGGGCGAAGTTAGAGAAGCTTCCTCTAACACCAAGAGGTAGATTGAGGGATCTTGACCTCCGAGAAAGAATTACCATGTAGAACATTAGACTTAATCCATACACTAAAGAGAAATGGCTCCCCCATTAAGTAAGAACCAAAGGTGTTTAGCCACGACGGCTTTGTTCCACAAGACAAGAGGCTTGATGCCAAACCCCCCTTCCTTCCTAGGGACACAGACCTCATCCCACGAGACCTTAGCCCCAGACGACTTCATGTCCGGGCCACTCCACAAAAGGGCTCTAAGTAAACTTTCCACTTCCTTAAAGACCTTCTTAGGAAGGATAAACAATGAGGACTAATAAACTTGCATAGAGAATAAAATGGATCCAATTAATTATAGTCTACCAGCGTAAGATAAGAATTTACTTGTCCAGGCCTAAATTATGCTAGCAATTTTATTAATAAGAGGTTTGCAGTCCTTAAAGGCAAGCTTTGTGGAAATAAGAGGGACCCCAAGATAGCGAGCAGGCAACCGGCCTTCTTTAAAACCCAGAATGTCAAGAATTGTAACCTTCAACTCCACCTCCAGCCTTGAAAAGTAAATGTCACTCTTAGGCGAACTAGGAGAAAGGTCGGACAACCTAGTAAAATCATCTAACACATGCCGGACAACCTTAACCAACTGGACGTCGGCCTTTGCAAAAATCATAAGATCATTTGCAAAACATAAATAGACTATCTTGTCCTTACCACAATGCCAGTGGTAATTGAAAGGCATCTCAGTAGTATGTTTCTGGAATAATCCAGATAACACTTTCATAGTCATAACAAAAAGATAGGGAGATAGGGGATCACCCTACCTAAGACCTTTCTTACCCTGAAAAAAATCGTTAAGCTCCCCAATAATGCTAACAGAGAAACTAGAAGAAACCATACATTCCCTAATCCACCGCACCATCTTATTAGGGAAATCTAAACATGTCAAAACAATCTCCATGAAATCCCACCTGACATTGTCGTAAGCTTTCATAAGATCAACCTTAAGCGCACATCGAGGACCTTTATTCTGTTTGTGGTAATCCCAAAGGTGCTCCTAAGATAGGAAAATATTATCAACTATCTACCTACCTTTAACAAAGGTAGACTAGGAAGGAGAGATAATTTCAGGCAAACACCCCATAATCCTATTAGCAATGATCTTGGAGATACATTTGTAGATAGTGTTACAGTTGAAAATAGGACGAAAATCCTTGATAGAAGAAGGATTAGGGATTTTTGGAATTAAAGCAATAACGGTTGTGTTGGCTTCTCGTAACATGTGACCTGACTCAAAGAAGCTTTTAACAGCTTTAGTAACATCAGGGCCCACCACCTCCCAGGTATCCTAAAAAAGCCCAGGGAAAAACCCATTAGGGCCAGAGGCTTTGTTATCTTTAAGACACCACATAGTACTCTTGATCTCAGCATCAGTAACTTCACCAACCATATTGACCACATAGCAGAGTTGTTCGGGTATAGTCGAAGCATGGTAGATGGCTTTGGGTTTGATAGATGGCTCCTCTTGGGAGTATGCCATTGGAAATTGAAGTTGTTTTATGGATGGCTTTGTGAATAGGGGCGTTGGAGACCCTAGATATTAGTTGTTGTGATTGGATTGTGGATAGTGAAAATCCTTTCAGTTAAGATTTGGTGTACATGGTTTTGGCCGTGTGATGGATTTTATACGTTTCGAGCCATCCTATGTCATAAGCCGTATACACGAGAGGGGAATAGGCGGGAACATAGTGGATGGGAGTGTGGTAATCCTTGGTCGGGCATATGTTGAGATGGCAGGACATGGGTGGTTCTGGGGATATTCTCTGCTATCAGGATGTTGATGGTGGTCAGCAAGATGTTGATAGTAGTCAGAGTAGCATCTGAGGATGTTGTTGGTAGTATGAGTAGTTCTGATGACCTTGGACGTTGTATACCTTCTTGAGGTTTGAGAATTGAGTTTCGAGTGAGTAAGGTCAAAGATATGGGGACTAGTATGAGTTGTAGTTATGTTGGAATGAGTATGGGTTGCGACTGTGTTGGAATGTGTAAGGGTTCAGGTTACGATTCTAACATGCAATGAGTATCAATTTTATGGGATTCCTACAGAAATGCAGGTTCGTGGTTTGTTCGTTATCCTAGTGATTAGGAGCCCGTGCTTGGGAACCGTGCTGGGTGCATGTGGTTGGCCTAGTGTTGAGACAGTGTGTCTCGAGTGTGATATGTCTCGAGGTTGTTTGTGTTCCACCTTAGGTTCGGAGATGGGAATGCTGTTTGCCCATGAGAACGAAGTGTAGAGTAATAAGGTTCAGTAATGTACTATGTGGTTTGGCTAGCCTGGGCCTCTCAGGAGCGGGTTTCTTTTGCTTGGAGCCGTGTGCTTTCTATGTGAGCTGCTTGGACAGTGAGCTCGAGGCCATGACGTGGCAGTGGTTTGCCTAGTAGAAGTTAAGGGAGTAAGCACAACCTTGTGGAGTAAGGTTTTGGCGCGATGGGAATGTTGACGTATGGCTCTGTGTATGATTGGTGATGAGATTATAATCCTTTGGGATGGGATGTGTTATGCAAGATGTAAGGATTGATGGTGTTCATGTGTGTATGAATGAGGTCTAAAAGCTGAGAGCTTGGTGTAGCAGACGATCTAAGTATCGTGATTGGGGTTGACGGAAGTTGTTTGACTGTGGTTGATGTGGCTTCAAGGTAAGGTTTACAGGGTTCTTTGAGGACCAAGTGTTGATGAGTACTGAGAGTACGCTGAGGTGGGGTCATGGTTTGTTGTCGATCCTTTTCTTTTCTCAGGATGGAGAGAGAGTTTCCTTGTAAATAGTTATCTGGTACGAGTTATTTTATCTTGGTTGGATGTAGATGCTAAAATCTTGATTAGTTCAGACTTGGTTATGTTTTGGACTGTGAAAGTTTTTGTGGATCTTGTATCCGTGTTGTGATCCTTGGAGTTGTGCCTCAGAAACTGGTATCGCCGTGATCGCGTGATTGTAATGATGGATTCGTCGTAGTTCCAAAGGATGGTTGAACCATTGGGTTGTGTTCCCGGCGAGGTTGGGTTAGTGGACCAGGAATGCTTGTGCTTGTTCTTGTTGATAAGAGAGTTGGTGATGAGACACAAAGTTCTTTTGCGGCGATCAATTGAGAATCTTTAACGTTATGTGCAGCTTATTCTGGCTTATGTGGGTATGGTTATAGCTCTTGGCAGAGTGGGACATTTGTCAAAATAGTGCGACGGTGATATTCATATGGTGAGTTTCTGGTAGACCTTTGAAAGTTTGGATTTGGGTTCTGTTTGGGACTTTGAACAACTCAGTGTTCTTAGAGTCGAGGAGTAGTCATTGACTGTGGTAAGTGTTGTGCTTGGCATAACTGTTTATTTGGATGGTGATCCCAAGAACGTAGTAAGGCCAGACTTAGGAAGGATACGATGTTTGAGAAGCCTTGGTTGGCGTGGCCTGTTCGGACTGACGTGATTGTTTGATTGGAACAGAAGGGCCGTGATGAGTTCTATATATGAGCAGATTGCTAAGTGGAATAGACAAGTCTATGTTGGTGTCTTGGGTTCGAATATTCTGCTATTGCGAACTCAAGGAATTGAGGTATGAGTTATGAGATGGGGTTGATGTCGGATGACAGTCATCATGCTTGCCTTGTTGGATGACAGTGATCATGTATGATTTGAGGTTGATCTGTAGTCTTGGTATTAGTGATTTGATGGCGAGACGTTGAGTTGTGCAGTAATGTGTAGTGACGTGTTGTTGCACGGGAGATACGGTTGGGTTTGTATAGGTTGTCGAATACCTATGAGATGTTCTATCTCCGTGACGTGTTTGGTTAAGTGACTTGTTCAGGTCAGATGACTTTGTGGTTGTGATGTCGAAATGGTTTTTGGTTTGGTTGTGTGGAACCTTGTTTGGAACAATGGTGTATCGCCTAGTGTTTCTCTAGGGTGAGAATA
Organism: Heliamphora ciliata; assembly: GCA_032360265.1. Lineage (NCBI taxonomy): Eukaryota > Viridiplantae > Streptophyta > Magnoliopsida > Ericales > Sarraceniaceae > Heliamphora > Heliamphora ciliata. The sequence goes on from JAUMHN010184481.1 coordinate 26,366, forward strand.
GTAGTTCGTGATGGAAGATCGGATAGAGGATGAAGGTTTGAGGGTTTGATGAGATGCATTCTTTCTTATTCCATGTGGGTTAAGTGAGCTTCTCTCTGGTGAGCTTCTTTCTAGAGTTGGACGTTGTGTTGTTGCTCGTGGATCAGCGTCATATCAACTTTAGTGATGGTGATGTTGGCATCGACAGGGTGATGATGTGGTATCAAAGTTGGTGGTCGTCTGGTGATCGTCAGAACTTGAGTAAAGTTAATGCATGGGTGTGTGACTTCGTGTGATCGATGTCGGGGTTCGACATCTTGTGTTTAGACTCAAAGATAGTCCTTAATGTGCATTGTGAGGTGTGATTGAGCCAGTTTGTGGCAGTAAGAACGAAGGGGTGGTAGTCTTTATGTTCGGGCGTAGAGAGTGTTTAAGATTAAGTACCATGGTGGATTGGTCTCGTGTGATCCGTTTGTCGCTGGGGTGGATTGTGTACGGTGAGAGTTATGTTTTGAGGTTTGGCAGTGTGAGTTGGATCTTGATCCAACGTTTCATGGATGTCTCATGGGTGACAGTGGTGTTAGTAGGACTTGCACGTGTGGGCATTCTAATTGGAGGTTGATTCTTCATGTCGTGTTTACCTCGTGTGACGACAGATTTGGAATTTCAGTTGTTGGGACATTTCTACTGTGTGCGGTGTTGCTGGGTGTGCATTAGAGGTTGTTGATGATTATGGAGCTAGTGTTTGGCTTGGGTTTAGTGTTGAATTTTAGGGACAAAATTCCTTTAAGAGGGGGAGAGTTGTGAGACTCTGACCTGTTTCATATTTTGAAGTGTTTAAATGATGATGGGGAGTTGGAATTAACTCTTAACCTTGGTAAGAGTTTCCTGGAGAATTTTTTCATGTGTTGGCTAGACAGTGGCAAGTCAGTCGACTAAGAGGGTTAATCTAGTTGACTGGATTCTCTCGGGTGTGGTCCAGTCGACTGAGGGTTGGTGGTCAGTTGACTAACCTGTGGCGGTGGAAAATTTTTATGATTCCAGTAGCAATTCAGTCGACTGACCTGGAGGGTTCAGTCGACTGACATAAGATATTTTTGGGCGTGGCTTATAAATATTAGTGTTAGGGAGATATTTTGAGAAATTTATTTTTCAGATCTGGTTTTCTCTCTGCCTTCTCTCTAGACTTTGATGGGCCCGGGGCTCGATTCTCATCGATCTGACAGTGGATCCTTGTTATTGGTGCTGGGGGCTTCGTGTTCATTCGGACGGAATCTCGTTTCGTAGAGGTTCGCTTTTCGACGCGTTGAGCTTTTGGCTCAACGAGGTAGGATCCTAAACTATGTTGTCATTAAAGGGCGCGACGTGTAGTTGTATACTTTTTCATGAGTTGAAAATGCTGTAAATGTTGTGTTTTATGTATAAACCATGTTTTATTCAAGTAAAAAAGAATGTTTTGTGCTTTTCTTGGTTTATTACATGTTGTGGAGAGAGGAACCTTTTGGGTTGAACCCGCAGTGTTGTGGTTTTGGTGAGAGGAACTGTTTGGGTTGAACTCACATGTGTGTGTTTTGTTATGATAATAAAAAAGGACTGAGCAGAGATCTATAGATCTACCAAGTTTAGGCACGAGTTGCTCCATGGTGAAAGACAAAAAAACTGAGTATAATGGGTGTCTCTGCCCGCTGGCTAGTGAACCAGGAAAGGAACCAGGTCGTGTTGGGGAATAGAACGTCCGATTACTTCACGGGTCTTGAGAGGCCGAGTGATAGTAACGAGATATAGGTCTATACGGTCGTCCGGCAGCGGTGCCTACTTTAAAAATCACGAGTTGGTAAGATCACATGGATGTGGTGATAGCGTGCGTGTGTGCGTGTGTGTGTGCACGTTAGTCAATTGTGTGAACCGAGTGAAAAATCGTTTTGAGGCTCGTGTTAGCCTGCTGGAAAACTAGTGGTTTTTAAGATGAAAAATCTTTCAAAACTCATGTAATTGAGTTAACTTTATGTTATATGATTACATATCCTGCTTTACAGCTTCATATTGTGTTTCTATTGGGCTTTGGCTCACATTGTGGGATTTGTTAAAACTTTTTTCAGGTGAACGCGGTCTTGTAGGTTGACCTGGAGGTACCCGGAGGTGGCAGAAGACAAGACTGATGTTTTGTCTTTGTTAGGTAGCTTATACCTTTTATATCTGGTTCATGTTTGGATGTAACCTATTTACAGTATATGAAATTCTTACAGATGTACGCATGATTTATTACTTTTGAGAGAACCATGGGTTAGTTGTTGTTTTTCGTAGTTTCTTATTACGTTTTCCTTTTGTAGGTTCAACGGTTTACAAAAAGGGGGTTTTCAAATGGTTTATGTTTCCTTCAAACTCTTGTATTTCGAGGGAGATTTTGGAACGGCTAGTATCCTTTTCAAAAGATTATTTTTTATCGAAAATTAGATTTTGTTTTAAAGGCCTACTTTTGGGGCCGTAACCTTAGTCTTTTGGGCTAAATTAAATAAACCCTCGGTAATACGTTTTTACAAAAGTTTTAGCCCATTTGGGCTTTATGGTTTTTATTCCTTTTTGTTCGGGTGGTTTTGGTGGTTGTTCGTGGGATTTCGCGTGACTCGGAGTTTGGGGCGTGATACCTTTGCTTCTTCCCAGCAAACTGGGGTCCTACATTTTTGTCCATATAGTGTTTTGAACGGTGCCATTTTGATACTATCCTAGAAACTTTTGTTGTAAGAGAATTCAATTAGCGGTAAGTGCTCTTCCCAGCTACCTTGAAAGTCCATGGCACAAGCTCTGAGCATATCCTCTATTGTTTGAATAGTTCCCTCAGATTGTCTATCCGTTTGCAGGTGAAAAGCAGTACTGGGGTGTAGACTAGTTCCCATAGCTTCTTAAAAGCTCTTCCAAAAATGGGAAATAAATTTGGGATTACGATCGAAAATGATTGATGTCGGGACTCCGTACAGGAGTACGATCGCTCGGGTATAAAGTTTAGCTAATTGGTTAATCGTATGCCTGTTCTTTACTGGTAAGAAGTGTGCTGTCTTCGTGAGTCGGCCAACAATGACCTATGCGAAATTATTGCCCTTAGATGTTCGGGGTAGTCCTACCACAAAATCCATCATAATATTCTCCCACTTCCACTCTGGAATTGGTAGGGGTTGTAAGAGACCGGCGGACCTTTGTCGTTTGGCTTTGATTTGCTTGCATTGCAGGCACTTATTGACATAGGTTGCGATGTCCTTTTTCATCCCCATCCACCAAAACATCGTGCGCAGATCTTGATACATCTTCATCAACCCGGGGTGCATTGCGAATTTAGACTTGTCGCGTTCTTTTAATATTTGTTCTTTTAATTCCGTTATATTAGGAACGCATAGTCGGTTTCGAAACTTTAACACTTCATGAGAAAAAGAGAAGTCCAGGGCCGGAGTTACCTTAATTCGTTCGCGAATGGCCTATAACTTGGGGTCTTCTTCTTGTCGGCGTTTTACTTCTTCCAAAAGGGTTGATTTGATGACGATTGCGGCACATAGAGACTTAGATTTGTCTTCTACTAATTGAAGTTGCTGAGTGAGGAGACTATTCAGGGTTCCTGTAGCTTTTCGACTTAGGGCATCGGCCACGACATTTTCTTTTCCAGGGTGGTACAAGATATTGATATCGTAATCCTTTATCAGTTCCGACCAACGCCTCTATCTTAAGTTTAACTCCTTATGCGTGATGATGTATTTCAGACTTTCGTGGTCAGTGTATACATCACATGGAACTCCGTATAGGTAGTGTCGCTATATTTTGAGTGCAAAAATGATTGCCGCTAGCTTAAGATCGTGAGTGGGATAATTTCTTTTGTGGGGCTTTAATTATCGTGAGGCGTAGGTTATAACTCTCCCGTGTTGCATGAGTACACACCCCACTCCTTGTCTGGATGTGTCACTGTAGATGGCGAACCATTCTGTGCCTTTTGGTAAGGCGAGGATAGGTGCAGTTGTTAACCTTTTCTTTAATTCCTGGAAGCTCTTCTCCCATTTTTCATTCCAGCAAAAAGGTTCTCCCTTTCGAGTCAATTCTGTTAAGGGTACGGCAATTTTTGAGAATTCCTGTACAAATCGTCGATAGTATCCTGCCAAACCTAAGAAACTTCTTATTTCTATCACCGTCGTCGGGGTTGGCCACTTTATGATTGCTTCGATTTTTTGTGGATCAACTGAGATCCCTCCTCCACCAACTATGTGTCCCAAAAATACTACTTCTTTTAACCAGAATTCACACTTTTTCAACTTAGCGTATAGCTTATGGTCCCTTAAGGTTTGTAATACTTTCTATAAGTGTTCAGCATGCTCTTCTTTGTTCCTAGAATAAACTAAGATGTCATCGATAAAGACAATAATGAATTCATCCAAAAATTCTTTGAAGACTCGATTCATTAGGTCCATGAAGGCTACCGGGGCATTTGTTACCCCGAAGGGCATAACTAAAAATTCTTAGTGTCCACATCTGGTTCAAAAAGCCGTTTTCTCGATATCCTCCTTCTTTACTTTCAGTTGGTGGTACCCTGATCATAAATCGATCTTGGAGAAAACACTTACCCCTTGTAATTGATCAAATAACTCATCGATCCGAGGTAGAGGGTATCTATTTTTTATGGTAACTTTATTCAGCTCCCAATAATCCACACACAATCTCATCGTCCCATCCTTCTTTTTACGAATAACACTAGGGCTCCCCACGGCGATATGCTGGGCCTAAAAAAACCTTTGTTTAATAACTCATGCAGTTGATCCTTTAAATCCTTTAATTCGGCAGGGGCTATACGGTATGGGGTTTTTGAAATAAGTTGGGTTCCTGGCATAACTTCTATAGAAAATTCTACTTCCCGATCTATAGGCATTCCAGGTAAATCCTCAAGAAATACGTTCGAATACTCACAGACTACTTAGATTTTTGACAACTTTAGGTCTCCAGGTACGTTCTTGTTTACACAACAGAGGCATCCCTAACATTCCTTCCTAAAAAGTTTTTGGGCTTGGATTGCCGATAGAAGGGGTATAGGTAAGGACACTTTCCTTCCTTAAAATGGAAACTACCATGAGAGGTTCAAAAGTCGACATATTTTGAAGCACAATTAATAGTGGCGTGATTGGAAGCATGCCAATCCATGCCAAGGATGGCGTCAAAGTGTCCCATGGCAATGGGAATCTGATTAGCTAAAAAGTAGACCTCATCAAAAGATACTTTACAACCCTTAAATACCGTGGAGCAGACTATTCTCTTACCTACGGGTTGGGATACTAGCAGTTCGTATACCAAAGGCTCTGGGATTTTGATCAGTTTTTCAATAAACTTTGACGATATAAAGGATTATGTAGAACCATAATCGAATAATACGTAGGCAGGTAAAGAACAGATACAGATGTTACCGGTAACTACTTCTTCAGCGTTCTGAGGATCCCCAGGGACTAAGGCGAACATCTGTCCTTGCCTCTGGCTGCTATTGTTTTTTCATTGTGCTTCAGGTAGTGGGTTCCCTGCGCCTCTAGTTCCTTGATTCTGGTGTCCTTGCCTTTTGCCAATTGTCTATAGTCTCGGGCAGTCCTTCTTGAGGTGGCCTTCGGCACCACAATTAAAGCATTTGCCAGTAGTTCTCTAGCAGGTTCCCGAGTGGGTCTTTCCACACGTAGGATAGACATGATTTTGGTTTCCTTTTTGTGGCATCCCCCACGGCTTAGCTTTTCGATCCTCCTTTTCCAGCACTCCATGAGTTTGAGGCTTGGCGTTTTTGGTTATCAAAGAATTTCCTTGTGAGACCCTAACCCGTTTTCTTTTTTTTTTTTATATTTTTCGACGCGAATTTGGTGTTTTCGTTGTAGCATATTTTTACGTGTTTTGATGCATGATCGGGTTTAAATATGCATGCGGGGTAGGTTCCCGGGGCTATGGGACATTGCGGTGCGAATTTTTAAAAAAAAGATATTTTGGTGGCCTATAAATATCTGGAGTTAGATATTTTCAAAACTTACAGGTTATGTTTCCACAATTTCTCCCAACCTTATCTCTATCTTTTCAGGGGTCTGGGGCTCGATTTTCAATGATCTAACAGCAGATCATTGCTATTGGCATGGTGGGCTATGCGTTCATCCGGACGAAATTTTATTTCGACGAAGCTTGATTATGCACGTGGATCGAGGCGTCGAGTTTTTTACTCAACGAGGTAGGATCCTAGACTTTCATGTCTTATAAGGGTGCTATGTGTAATCGAGTGTGTTTCTAGCAGTTAAAAATGCATGAAAAACCATTTTATGTAACGGGGTTTTGGTTTAAAACCATTTTTAATAGATTTCGATTGGATGGAATCGGGGTTTAAGGGTTTCTTTCGAGATTTTGGTGGTTGTCTTGGGCTTGTATATGTCTGAGGAGGTTGAAGGAAAGTTTAGTTGTTTCGATTTTGAGTTTGGATGGTTGTTGGATGGTTGTAGGGTGGTTGGAGGCTCAAAATTTGCCAAACAGTTCAGTTCTCGGCACTGGACCGCTTGAGGGACTGCTCAAGTGGTCTAGATGGCGGTCTGGGGTTGCTCTCGGTTGTTGACCGCTGGACAGACTGCTTGAGCGGTCTAACCCGCAGTCTGTTTTTCCCTAGTTGAAAATTTATTTTTAAAATCGATGTATCTCCCTCATCCAGACTCAGAATGGGGTTGCTTTTATGTTCAAAATGAAGCCCCAGAAGTCTTCTTTCCAATGACACCTCTCCCACATTAAAATTATTTTTGTAGAAAAGTTATGATCAAAAGAGTGAGGGTATGTCAAAATTTTTTAACCGTTTTTCATCTGTTTTTGGCCAAATGTTTGGGAAAAGGTTATTTTTCATCCTCAATGGTACTTTTTCTCAAATTTCTTGTTCCTTGGGATGTTTTGTTGTTTGGTGATTGGGTTTTGGGTTTCCAATTTGTTTTCAATGGTTTTCAGTCGATTGATTATGGCATTAGTCGACTGAAATACTGTTGGATTCTCTTTGGGGTTCTGTTGATTGTGCATGGCACGTGTGGGCATCGTGGGTTTGTGTTGGGCACGTGTGGGCATCATGAGTTTGTGTTAGGCGTGTGTGGGCGTCGTCGGTTTGTGTTGGGCGTTGGTGTTTTGGTGGGTGGGTCTTTGGTGTTTTGTATCTCCCTTGGGGCTCGATTAGTCGTGTTGTGGCTTCGGGGGTTGTATCGTGGCCTCAGGTGTTTGTGTAGGTGCTATCCTCAAGGGTGACGTGCATGGTTAGCTGCGGGTGATGGTGCACTGTTAGATGCATGGTGTTTGTTCTTCATGGGGTGTAGGGCGTGTTTGTGCCTGTAGTTATTTTTGGTAAAAAGGTGGTGTTTTATGAAAACTGTGGATTTAAGGGTTTGGTGTTGGCCTTCGGGTTAGGCTTGGTTTTATGAGTTACTGGTTATCCATGCGAGTGGATGCCGGGTTATGTGACGGATGGCGTCATGATGTGAAGTTTATACGTGGATTGTGCATTTATAACTCTAGTTTATTTATGTTCGGATTACGTAGGAGAATTGTATGGCTTTGATGTCGTTATGTGGAACGTGGCAGTTATACGTGTTTTGTGCTCATAAAACTCTAGTTAGTTTTATTCGTACATATTGTGGAAGGATAGGTGGTTCTTATTTATATAAAACTCTGGTTTTTTTTTCTGTAGTGCGTGTGTAGCATGGGTTGCAAGCACGGGTGGCATGTGTTGTGTTGTGTGGGATGCATGTGTTGAGTTGCATGGGTGGCATGCGTTGCGTGGGTTGTACAAGTTAGCTCTGGCTAATGATGTGTTAGATGAGGCTGAGATCCCTCGGTGAAAGCCCAACAAGGTGCATTAGGTGGGGCTGCGATCCCTCGGTGAAAGTCCGAGAAGGTGTATACGTTGGCTTTGGTCAAGAAGGCATTGTGGCTGAGGTCCCTCGGTGAAAGACCATAAAGGTTCATTAGTTGGGGCTGTGGTCCCTCGGTGATAGTCCGTAAAGGTGCATTGGGTGGGGCTGTGGTCCTTCGGTGAAGGTTCGAGAAGGTACATGGATTGAATGTATTGCATTGTGGGACGGATAAAATCAATTTTCAAACTGTTTTTACGACCCGTGTGAGTCGTGATACAAAATCGTTTTAGAATTGCGGTTCAAGGCACTTGTGAGTCAAAAAATGATTTTTGTCCTCGCTTTCTTGTTTGCATGTGAAAATTATTTTAAAGGCTTAAAAGAGAGTCAAAAACTGCACCTCAATTTCCTAACATGTTTAGCTTATATTGCATGTTTTATCTAGTTTCTGCAGAACTTTAGCTCACGGTGTGGGATTTAAAATGTTTTTCAGGTACCAGTCACGCAGGTTGATCCGGGGTTGCTGGAGAGGCAGAAGATTTGTAGTCTTCCCTTTTGTTCTTTCTTTATCATGTATGTTTACATGTTTTTCCGGTGTTAGCCCCGTATAATGTAAGCCTTTTTGGAAGTTTTATACAATGCATGTATGGTTTAATTTGAGAGTGTGTTCTCGGGTTGGGTGTTATGTTTGGTTGATTGTGGGTGTTTCACATCACCTGGAGTTTGGGGCGTGACAAATGGGTATTAAACCTCTGGGTTTGAATACCTAAGAGCCGTGAGAAGAGGGTGTATCCCCGTGTGAGATTGATTGTGTGTGCATGATTGCATGTGTTTAGATGCTTTGATAACATAAACGTGTTGACATGTTAAGCATGGGAATGTTGTGTATATGTGAGCACGGGGGTTGAACTGTGCAATTGATTAGTCCTGCCTTTGGGTGTTTGGGATAACAAACTTGGGAACCAAGTTAGAACCGTGTTCAGCTGACATGATTTCTAGCAGGGAATCTAAGTAGGTTATCCAGATTGATGCATCATTCTTGTCAGTTCTCCTCGGTATGTGGGGTTGGTTTAGCATGAACCTATGTGGCTATGTGTTAGCATGCTTATGTGGTTAGCATTTATGTTCATGCGATGTGCTGCATCTCATGTTCTGTCTTTTTCATATAGACGTGATGTTTGCGCGGAGAGGGCGAGGTTGTGTTTGAGGCTGTGACCGTGGGTTTGGAGTTGGTGGTGGACTCCGTGGGTGGTGTGCTATGTTGAGGCAGTGGTTGGTGCGGATGTGAGGTTAGGGTGAGTTGTAGATCTTGTGTCTTTGGGATAGCCAGCCGTTGTTTAGGATGCCTGACCTTGCTTGATTATATCTTAGGAGTGGTTTGGTTGACCATCTCGTGTGCCTCTGTCGATTGTGATCGACGATTTGTTTTCTTTTGACCTTATGTTGAATTTTAGGGACGAAATTCCTTTAAGGGGGTGGAGTTGTGAGACCCTGATCCGTTTTATTTTTTTGGCATTTTTCGACGCGCGTTTGGTGTTTTTGTTGTATCATGTTTTTACGTGTTTTGATGCATGATCGGGTTTAGATATGAATGTGGGGTTGGATCCCGGAGCCGTGGGGCATTGCGGTGCGAATTTCAAAAAAAAATAATATTTTGGTTGCCTATAAATATCTTGAGTTAGATATTTTCAAAAGATATTTTCAAACTAAGTTTTCTCCTTTTCTCTCTGTCTTCTCCCTAACTTCTCGGGGGCCTAGGGCTCGATTTTCAATGATCCAACAACGGATCCTTCCTATTGGCATGGTGGGCTATGCGTTCATCTGAATTTTATTTTATTCTGGCAAAACTCGATTTTGCACGTGAATCGAGGTATCATATTTTTAACTTAACGAGGTAGGATCCTAAACTCTCATATCTTATAAGGGTACTATGTGTAATTGTGTGTGTTTCTACCTGTTAAAAATGCATGAAAAATCATTTTATGTAATGGGGTTTTCGTTTAAAACTGTTTTTAATAGATTTCGGTTGGATGGAATTGGGGTTTACGGGTTTCTTTCGAGGTTTTGGTGGAAGTTTTGGGCTTGTGTATGTCCGAGGTGGTTGAAAGAAAGTTTGGTTGCTTCGATTTTGAGTTTGGATGGTTGTTGGATGGTTGTAGGGTGGTTGGAGGCTCAAAATTTGCCAAACAGTTCAGTTCTCAGTGCTGGACAGCTTGAGGGACCGGTCAAGTGGTCTAGAGGGCGGTCTGGGGTTGCTCTCGGGTTGTTGACCGCTCAAGCGGTCTAGCATGTGGTCTGTTTTTCACTAGTTGAAAATTTATTTTTAAAATCGACGTTTCTCCCTCATCCGGACTCGGAATGGAGTCGTTTTAATATTCAAATTGAAGCCCCGAAAGTATTCTTTCCAATGACACCTCTCTCACATTAAAATTATTTTTGTAAAAAAAGTTATGATCAAAATAGTGAGGGTATGTCAAAATTTCTTAACTGTTTTTCATCCATTTTTGGCCAAATGTTTGGGAAAAGGTTATTTTTCGTCCTTAATGGAACTTTTTCTCAAATTTCTTGTTCCATGGTATGTTTTGTTGTTTGGTGGTTGGGTTTTGGGTTTCCAATTGGTTTTCAATGGTATTTAGTCGATTGATTATGGTATTAGTCGATTGAAATATTGTTAGATTTTCTTTGGGGTTCTGTTGGTTATGCTGTGTGCGTGTGGGCGTCGTGGGTTTGCGTGGGGTGCGTGTGGGCATCGTGAGTTTGTGTTGGGCATGTGTTTTGGTGGTTGGGTCTTTGGTTTTTCAATGATATTCAGTTGATTGATTATGGGATTAGTCGACTGAAATACTATTGGATTTTCTTGGGGCTTGGTTGGTCGTGTTGTGGCTTCGGCGGTCGTGTCGTGGCCTCGGGTGTTTATGTAGGTGGCATCCTCGGGGGTGACGTACATGGTTAGATGCGGGTGATGGTGCACGATTAAGTGCGTAGTGTTTAGTCTTCATGGGGTGTGGGGCATGTTTGGGCCCGTGGTTATTTTTGGGAAAAAAGGTGGTGTTTTAGGAAAACCGTGGTTTTAAGGGTTTGGTGTTGGCCTTCGGGTTAGGCTTGGTTTTGTGAGTTATTGGTTGTCCATGTGAGTGGATGTTGGGTTATGTAACGGGTGGCGTCATGATGTGAAATTTATACGTGGCTTGTGCATTTATAACTCCAGTTTATTTATGTACGGATTACGTAGGAGAATTGTATGGATTTTATGTCGTTATGTGGAATGTGGTAGTTATACGTGTTTTGTGCTCATAAAGATCTAGTTAGTTTTATTCTTACATATTGTGGAAGGATAGGTGGTTCTTATTTATATAAAACTCTAGTTTTATTTCTGCATTTCGTGTGTTGCATGGGTTGCATGCACGGGTGGCATGTGTTATGTTGTGTGGAATGCATGTGTTGAGTTGCATGGGTGACATGCGTTGCGTGGGTCGTACAAGTTAGCTCTGGAAAACGATGCATTAGATGGGACTGAGGTCCCTCAGTGAAAGCTCGATAAGGTGCATTAGGTGGGGCTGCTATCCCTCGGTGAAAGTCCGAGAAGGTGTCTACGTTGGCTCTGGTCAACAAGGCATTAGGGCTGAGGTCCCTTGGTGAAAGACCGTAAAGGTTCATTAGTTGGGGCTGTAACGACCCGGTGCAGACCCTAGTTGTAACAACCCAGTTGATAACGACCCGTGTAAGACCCATCCCAAACTCTAATATTAGTGACAAATAGTCCACAAGGCTATAGAATACGGAAGAAGTTCGAAACCCTAACTCGAATCAAAAATCCTAAGTTCGGCCTAGAAATCCCAAAAAGGTCTAAAGCATAGGTAATAAAACTCTTGTACCCGAAGAATCTCCTAACATTCTATATGAAGTAAATATCATAAAATAATGAATTAAAAATATAAAATTCTCGTAAATAGGGTAAAATGACCGTTTTGCCCCTAGTAGAGCAAAAAGCCTTAAAAACCTAAGTTTTGACATGTGGATACCCTAAATCAAAAATTTAAGTACAATTAAGTAGAAAAGGACAAAATAACATCAAAAATGCCAAAAATGCCCCTTAGCGGCCGACCACCTTGGGGGATGTGCTAAAAAGTGACTTTTTTGCTTTTTTTAGCTTTAAATGATGAGAAATGTATTAAAAGAAGCACTATGATGATCCCATACTTGTTGAACAAGTAATATATCTAATAATATAGTAATATAAGTCAACAAAAGTAACAAATTATTAGTGAAGTTCATACACAACAAAATAAGTCAAAAAATCCTATATTGCCAAAACAGCTTAATTTGACTTGAAAGACTACATCTATTTAATCAATTACTATGAAAATTATAATCATACATGGAAATACTATATTTCTCATAAACATATTAATATAATAGGTTTTAGTAGGAAAAGACACCAAAAAGATATATCAAATTAACTTTTAATACATTTTTTTGCACAATAGGGGCACAAAAACCGAGACAAACCCCTTGATTGAGGGGGGATCAGATTTTGTCCCCACACACTGATTCCTAGCTATGTTTAGCTTTCCAAAAATATGATTTTGTCCCCTAAAAACTTGAACTACATTAAATAAGCCATGTGAAGGAGAGAGAGAAATACAAAATCATTAATTACCTTGTTCCTTAACACTTCCTATATAAGCTAAGCTCAAACACCTTCTTCCCCTTGACTATTTTGGTGGAGAGAGAGGGAGGCAGACCAGAATATAGTAGTTCTTGAGGGTCCATGGAGGTTTGAGAGAAGAAAGAAGTAAAAGAAGAAGGAGGGATCCAAAAAGTGGGGCCTTTGGAGACCACGGTTTTAAAGCTAAGTCCTAATCCATCATCCACCATCTTTTGATCTCCCAAACATGTAAGTAAAATATCTAAATCTTATATCTAATATCCCTCAAAATATCCCCCAACCCATCCCTTTAAACACTCTGAAAATCGAGAACTGAAATCAAACCGAAAAAGTGTCGTAGTTGGAATTTAGGGGCTGTTATGTTTGTGAACGTTATGAGATGTTGTTGTATATTGTTATCTTTGATGTTTATGAAATCTAAGTGTGATGGAGCATTCATATTGAAGTTTGAAACACAAGCATGCAAATAAATTGAACAAAAACTTGACATAACATAAGTAGAGGACCTAAACCCTAAGAGGCTTGATTTTCTAGAACTTTGATGTTTCTGCCTTGAGAATTGAAATGCCATAACTCAATGTAAAAAATTGATCTAAGCATGATTTTTATGTCCAGAGTTATATTGTTGTGTTATCTTTCATCCAAAGTTGGTTTCAACCCATTTTCATAACCAGAACTCAAGATATTACAATTTTACCAAAGTGTCATTTTTTGATCATTCAACACTACCAACTTGAAAACCCTAGTTTAGAATGAGATCCGAACTTTGGTCAAAACATGAAAGTTGTAGAAAACATGTATATACATCTATTCACCAAAAATGGGAACAAAATATTGAGTCTTGATAGTTTAAAACCCCTTTGAAAGTCTCTATTGATTTTCAGCCCTCAAGGAACATTCTGCCACATATTTTTATATAGCCCAAAACACATATTTTTAATGATCTATTACAAAATTGGTCTAGATGAAATTTGTAGCTAACATATTGATGTATTTTTTACCAAACAATCAGTCCCTAAAGCCTCGGGATGAAACCCTAAAAGCGTTTTAAATCGTCTATCCAAAACCAGCTCTACTGAGTTTTGGTAGCTGACAAAACCTACTTTTTAAAATGGCAAAAACGTCTAACTTGTTTCAAGCAACTACCCTTAGCTCTAAACATGAACTTTGTAGGGGACTTGTTAGACTAGAACATATTAAACAATGGGCTCATTTAGACTTGATTTGATACCTCAAAACCGAGAGAAACAGAAGCATAATTTTGAGTAAAATCTGATGAAAGTGCGGAACCATTTTTGCTTAGGATGCAATGTTCACCCATTTTCCTTAGGATTTGTCCTTAGTGATAAACATAAGACTTGTAGAAAATATTTTTATCTAAATGGTGTATAAAAATCATAGATTAATTCTAAGTCTAGATACACCAAAACCTTGTTGCCACTTTTAATTTAATACTTGGCTTTGGCCTTAAAATTTGTTAATTGTGTGTTTAGGTACCTATTGCTATGAGACCCGAGTTCTATATAATTATTGGCTTGAATTAGTTGATTAGTGCTTTTAAGAGAATGCATGATGATTTGGAACCCATGCTATCATATTTGAATCATATCTTGAGAATTGTAGCTTGTGTTTGACATACTAGTACCTTATATTTTATGCATTGTACCATGAATCTTGCCATGTTAATGCCATGCTATAAACTGTTGCACTTGAGATCCATATTTCACATAATGGGTATTGTCATATTAGAGTCCATCTATGTAAACCGTTGTGGGGGTGTTGACAATGGGCCATGTGCGTCTTGAGCCGTGTTATGTCCTGAGCCGTGTCACGTCTTAAGCCAAACTACTATTGTACGCCGTAGTGATCGAGAACGCTGATGTACGGGAACGTAATGGTACCATTCAAATTGTTGTGTCGAGTATGGATAATTTTGGGCCATGTATGTTCTGAGCCGTGTTACGTCCTGAGCCTTATCACGTCTTGAGCCAAACTATCGCTATATGCCGTAGTGATCGGGAACGTTGATGTACGGGAACCTAACATACGGGAGCATAATGGTGCCATTCGGATTATTGTATTGGATATGTTAAGTTTGGGCCATGTATGTGCTGAGTCGTGTTACGTCCTGAGCCGTATCACGTCTTGAGCCGAACTGCCATTATATGCCGTAGTGATCGGGAACATTGATGTACGGGAACCTAACGTACGGGAGCATAATGGTGCCAATCGAATTATTGTATTGGTTATGTTAATTTTGGGCCATGTATGTCCTGAGCCGTGTTACGTCCTGAGCCGTGTCACGTCTTGAGCTGAACTGCCGCTATATGCCGTAGTGATCGGGAACGTTGATGTATGGGAACCTAACGTACGGGAGCTTAATGGTGTCACTCAGAATTTGATTGGTTGATTTATAATCGGGATGGGTTATGTTGAGTTGTCTTTCATGATTCTAAGTCTAGGAAGTCCCTAGTTGCCTTTTTTTTTTGAAAATATTTTGGGATGTGTTCCCCTTGTACACCCTTGGTGCGTCCCCGATGTGTGAAATGGTTTATCGTGGATACTGTTCGGAACCATGGGTTCGTCGCTAGCATTCTGATTTGAATTCTCTTACACTTTGGGTTGACACCGGTGAAGGCATCACGAGTCTTAAGGTGCGACAAACTGCTTGGGATGAATTCCCCTAGTACACCTTGGGTGCGTCCCCGGTGATACAGATTTGGTTTATACACCCTGGGTGCGTCCCCGGTGTAGGAAATGGTTTATTGGATATTGTTGGCCTGGAGTATGGCGCGGACCCCACGCCATTGCCATTGAGTAAAACAGCTGTGGCATGAAGCCAGGCGATGTGGTTACTATTCGCAACAAGGAGCAATGATGACTTTGGTGATCAAGTCCCATTAAGTTTAATCTGGTGATTCCCGGCATGGAATTCCTATTCTTATCTGGGTGCATGTTGGGTTGGGCAACTGCATTTCATACACGCATGTTTATTGACTTATCTGCTATCCTGTTATAAATTTGTCTGTCTCCTTGACTATAAACTGTACTGGGTGTTTTATGGTATGTGTTGTGGTGAATTTTGTGTCATGAGATTAGTTAGAAGGTTAGAGTGTTTTGCTTCTAGCCCTTGGCTCATGGTATTCATGCCACAGGTGAGGAGGAGTTTCTGAAGGAAGTCTTCCCCGAGGGAGAAGAAGAGTTGGAAGAACAAGGTGAATTCCAATAGTACATGGATCTAACTGATGCATTCTGAGGAGTTAGAGCTTTTGCTTTCGTTTTTACATTCAGATTTCTCGTGTTTAGTGTAATTGTTGAAATTTCTTGGTGGAACTATAATACTTTTGTACTTTTGAACGGTTTAGAACTTGTTTATGATGTAATAACTAACGTATGTAAATATGAATGAATGGCTAGAATATCCATTTATTTATATTTATGTATGTCTTGACGTGCCCGAAGGACGGGGGGTCACAGGGGCTGTGGTCCCTCGGTGAGAATCCGTAAAGGTGCATTAGGTGGGGCTGCAGTCCTTCGGTGAAAGTTCGAGAAGGTTCATGGATTGCATGTATTGCATTGTGGGACGGATAAAGCCATTTTTCAAACTCTTTTTACGACCCGTGTGAGTCGTGATATAAAATCGTTTTAGAACTGCGGTTTAAGGCTCTTGTGAGTCAAAAAATGGTTCTTATCCTTGCTTTCCCGTTTGCATGTGAAAATTGTTTTAAAGGCTTGAAAGAGAGTCGCAAACTGCACCTCATTTTCCTAGCATGTTTAGCTTATATTTCATGTTTTGTCTAGTTTCTACTGAGCTTTAGCTCATGGAGTGGGATTTAAAATGTTTTTTAGGTACCAGTCACGCAGGTTGATCTGGGGTTACTAAAGAGGCGAAAGATCTGTAATCTTCTCTATTATTCTTTCTGTATCATATATGTTTACATATTTTTTCGGTGCTGAAACCGTGTAATGTAATCCTTTTTGGAAGTTATATACAATGCATGTATGGCCTAATTTGAGAGTGTGTTCTTGGGTTGGGTGTTATGTTTGGTTGCTTGTGAGTGTTTTACGTGACATGGAGTTTGGGGCGTGACAGAATGGTATCAGAGCTCTGGGTTCGAATATCGAAGAGCCGTGGGAAGAGGGTTTATCCCTGTGTGAGATTGATTGCGTGTGCTTGATTGCATGTGTTCAAATGCTTTGATAACATGAACGTGTTGACGTGTTAAGCATGAGAATGTTGTGTATATGTGAGCATGGGGGTTGAACTGTGGGATTGATTAGTCCTGACTTTGGGCGTTTGGGTTAACAAACTTGGGAGCCAAGTTAGAACCGTGTTTAGCTGACGTGATTTCTACCAGGGAATCTTAGTAGGTTATCCTGATTGACGCATCATTCTTGTCGGTTCTCCTCGGTATGTGGGGTTAGTTTAGCATGAACCTATGTAGCTATGTGTTAGCATGCTTATGTGGTTAGCGTTTATGTTCATGTGATGTGCTGCGTCTTATGTTCTTTCTTTTTCATATAGACGTGATGTTTACGCAGAGAGGGCGAGGTTGTGTTCGAGCCTGTGACTGTGGGTTTGGAGTTGGTGGTGGACTCCGTGGGTGGTGTGCTGTGTTGAGGCAGTGACTGGTGCGGATGTGAGGTTAGGGTGAGTTGTAGATCTCGTGTCTTTGGGATAGCTAGCCGTTGTTTAGGATGCCTGACCTTGGTTGCTTATATCCTAGGGGTGGTTTGGCTGACCATCTTGTGTGTCTGTGTCGATTACGATCGATGGTTTATTTTCTTTTGACCTTATGTTGAATTTCAGGGACGAAATTCCTTTAAGGGGGTAAAGTTGTGAAACCCTGACCCGTTTTCTTTATTGGCATTTTTCGACGCGCAATTGGTGTTTTCGTTGTAGCATGTCTTTACGTGTTTTGATGCATGATCGAGTTTAGATATCCATGCGGGGTTGATTCCCGGGGCCGTGGGGCGTTGTGGTGTGATTTTCAAAAAAACAAAAAAAGAAGATATTTTGGTGGCCTATAAATATCTGGAGTTAGATATTTTCAAAAGATATTTTCAAAACATACAAACTAAGTTTCCTTGTTTTCTCTTTGCTTTCTCTTTAACTTCTCGGGGGCCCGGGGATCGATTTTCAACAATCCAACAGTGGATCCTTGTTACTGGCACGGTGGTCTACGCGTTCATCCGGATGGAATTTTATTCTGAAAAAACTCGATTTTGCACGTGGATCGAGGCATCAAATTTTTAACTCAACGAGATAGGATCCTAGACTCTCATGTCTTATAAGGGTGCTACGTGTAATTGTGTTTGTTTCTACCGGTTAAAAATGCATGAAAAACCATTTTATGTACTGTGGTTTTGGTTTTAAACCATTTTTAATAGATTTCGGTTGGATAGAATCGGGGTTTAAGGGTTTCTTTCGCGGTTTTGGTGATAGTCTTGGGGTTGTGTATGTCCGAGGAGGTTGAAAGAAAGTTTGGTTGCTTCGATTTTGAGTTTAGATGGTTGTTGGATGTTTGTAGGGTGGTTGGAGGCTCAAAATTTGCCGAACAGGCCAGTTCTCAGCGCTGGACCGCTTGAGGGACCGCTTAAGCAGTCTACTGGGCAGTCTTGGGTTGCTCTCGGGTTGTTGACCGCTGAACAGACCGCTCGAGCAGTCTTGCCCACGGTCAATTTTTCACTTGTTGAAAATTTATTTTTAAAATCAATGTATCTCCCTCATCTAGACTCGGAATGGAGTCATTTTTGTGTTCAAATTGAAGCCCCGGAAGTCTTCATTCCAATGACACCTCTCTCACATTAAAATTCTTTTTGTAAAAAATGTTATGATCAAAATAGGGAAGGTATGTAAAAATTTCTTAACCGTTTCTCATCCGTTTTTGGCCAAATGTTTGGGAAACGGTTTTTTTTCATTCTTAATGCAATGTTTTCTCAAATTTCTTGTTCCTTCGGATGTTTTGTTGTTTGGTGGTTGGGTTTGTTGGAGCGAAAAAAATTTTGACCTGACGCCGTGACCGTAAAAAACGACATATGCGTTTTTCATGAAAAATGAGAACTATATTAATCTCAATAGTATGATACCTTTATGAAACTTGTCGAAAAATTTCAAAAATTCTGAATATGTTGAAGACGACCTTGCAATCTTCTCACGTATGTCCCGGACACACTACGACGATCACGGTGTGTGGGCACCAATTCCGATCAAAGAGTTCTCTTGCTTTTGGTTTCTTCTCACACACTTCTCTCCAAGAAGGTATAATTAATTGCCAAAAGAGGAGAGGGGGCGGAAACTATGAGAGGGGATTAGGGTTAGGTTATTTCCTCCTAATGATATATCCCAAATATATCACTTAAGATATGTATGGCATCTATATCTTCCTACCTCAAAATTGGCAAGAGATATATATCCATCATAAAAACAAATCCCCATCCTCATATTATGTCCGGCCACCTAAGGAGTAATCCCACCTAAGGAGTAATCCCTAGGTGTGCTAAAAACCCAAATCGCCCCTCATTATTTAATTTAATCCCTGAATGTCTCCGGCAGTAAAATCGACATTCTAATTAAATTAAATAATAACCGAAACCAATAAGAAAAATATCCATGCGTGTAGTGGGCTACGTGAGTGATCACGAGGATGTATAGGACTTGGGCTAACCGTACGAGAAAACTGGATATCCCTAACTCTGTCCCCGAGTTAGATCCTTTCTCGCACGAACCAGAACTTATTCCACTAAAGGTCCTAACTGAACTCCCGGCCCTAACTCAAATTATGTCTTGAGTTTCCAATTATCAAATGTACTGAATTCTTCCCACATTTAAGATATGAATTTTCGATAAATAAATTAGGTTACTGACAACCCGATTTAGTTATTCTCTTTTTCTCGCAACCGCGCTGCTTAACCTTTTGATATACCAAATTCGAAGACCCACTGTACAGGTTTAGCATAATCAAACCTATAAGCAAAGCACAGGAGAGGGAACTCCTCAACCTAAATCAGACGTGGTTTTCGTAAGCTGATTATCAATCATCGAACAAATAATGCCAGTACCCAACTCATCGATATTGTTGATCACATGGAGGAAATCTCAACCATTGATGACTCAAAGTACTGTACATCTTTTGAACACAATTAATCAATCACTTCGGGATTAAGAGTTCGTGTAATACTTGATAATACGGGATGTGGATCATTTCATATAGTCAGTATAGAATCGATCATCCTGTTGATCCCGCTCAATACACTCCAAGTGTACTAACACATCGAGCTC